>BOPN01000053.1:142500-145000 GCA_017312705.2 Penaeus japonicus
TCTATCTATCTATCTATCTATCTATCTATCTATATATATATATATATATACACATACACATACACACACACACACACACACACACACACACACACACACACACACATATATATATATATATATATATATATATATACTGTATTTACATACACCGTATATACAACAACTATCAAGCTTTTCTCTAAACACGATAAAGATAAGATAAGAAATCCGTATTTCATCAAAATATCTCTATTCCGTATGGCAATTACCGAGAGAAAACAAAACAGCATCGAATGGCGTTTCATGGCGGTTCGCAAATTCTGATCCTATTTCCATGGCATACAAAGCCAGAATACGAGGCTGAGTTCGCACCCAAGGCAAGGCAATTCTTTGAAGATGTTGACATTCACTCGCTTTTTATCAAATATCAATCAATCATTATCATTATCATTGGGATGGTTGTTGCGATTTTGATGCTATGATTATTGCTCTTATTATAATTATCATTATTTAAAATTAACTGTGTTTATTGTTGTTTATGTTATAATTTTCAGTAATGATGATAATCGTGATAATGATAACAGTAATGATAATGATCATTTCTATAGTTGTTTTTATTACTATCATTATCATAATTATCCTCAGTATCATTGCTATATTATTACTATCATCATTATTATTCTTATCATTAGTAGAAATACTGATATGATTAGCAATATCAATATCATTATCACATTATTATTGCTATCATTATAACTATAATTAAAAATGGTAATACTATCTTTAATATCCTTGTTATCTTTACTATTATCAGTATTGCTCTTCATTAATTTTGTTACTATTACAAGTATCATCATTGCCATTAGTGTATGTTATCTTTGTATATATTTCTTGTTGCTATTATCGGTATATCATTTCCATCATTACCACTAACACTAACAAACAAATAACGTCCTTACTGATGAATAACCCACTGCATAGTTCATTCCATTTAATTTAAAAGGTTTATACATTTTCTTTTTTCAAAATACTCATCCCAGTTCTATTTTACGGCCTGAATATGATAACTCACATATTCCAGTTCCTCTTTACGACCTCTCTGCATGATAACTTGCCAGTCACACGACCCTCGACCGGAAGTAATTCTGGTTCTAAGTACCACGACACTCGTTAAAGACACATTTTCATAACGACTCACACAGCATATTCCAGGTTTCCAGTTTCTCGTTTTCCAAAGTTTTCCCACAGTTTCCAGGCTTCTAGAGCGATAGGTTTCGTATTTCCAGGTTCTAAGGTTCTACATGTTTCCAGGCTTCGAGGTTTTAGGTTTCCATGATTCCAGATTCTATATTTCCATAATCCCAAAGTCCCGGTCACAAAGCCCTATGTTACACATCATTCCCAGTTCCAGCTTTAAGGTTCTGTGTTCCTTTGATTCCGAGACCACTATTCCAAAATTCTGCTCTTCCATTATTCTAGATTCGACCTTCCAAGCTTCTGTCTTCCCATGATTCCAAGCTTGCATAATCCCAAGGCACCAGGTTCCAAGATTCCAAGTCCCAAGTTTCCCATTCAGCGACAATGGAGGCAGCAGCGGCGGGAACTTCCAACACCGCCGGACTGCCGTAAAGCTAAATTCATTAAGTGGCTCGCCCTGTCCTTTGCGTATCATGTCCAATTTGGCTTACTGTAACCTTCCTCTCAAGATCTTCAGGAGGTTGGCTCGAATATTATAGAGTCTTCTCTGGACCGCTTACCTTGACTGAATAGTGTTTCCTCTTTGCTCTCCTTTCTAATTTTCTTTAGCATCTTCTTCCTCTTTATTATCATAATTGTTGTTATTCTTATTGTTGTTCTCATTATCTTTGTTACTATTTCTATTGATTGTTATTATTTTTCTCATTATTAATATTATCATTGTCATCGTTATCATTATTATCATTATTATTATTACCATAATAATTATTATAATTATCATTGTTAGTTATCGTTTTCTTTTTTACTATCCTCATTATCATTATTATCATTATCCTCATTATCCTTATTATCCTTATTTCCATTATCATCATCATTCTCATCATTACCATAATCAATAATATCACTATTACTATCATTATTCACAATCATCCTTACCTTCCAATCCTTCCTTCCTCCCAATCCTTCTCACTTCACAATCCTCCCTCCCTACCAATCATTTCTCCATTCCAGTCCCTCCTACCACCCAATCCTGCCTTTCTCTCAATCCTTCGTACCTCCCAACCCATCCCACTTACCAATCTTTCCTACTTCCAAGTCCTCGCTTCCTTCCAATCCTTACTACTTCCCAATCCTTCCTTATTATTAATACTCACTCCCTCCCAAATTTCACCTCACCCCCAATCTGATCTTCCCAATCCCTCCCACCTCCTGACCCCCCCCTCCACCTCCTGATCCTCCCATCAATCTTACCGATCACCAATCCCTCCCCGTCCCCATAGGAAACAAGCCTGTCCTTGTGAACATGCACGAATCCCCCGCA
>BOPN01000053.1:152500-157500 GCA_017312705.2 Penaeus japonicus
CTCTCTCTCTCTCTCTCTCTCTCTCTTTCTTTCTCTTTCTCTCGCATGCTCTCTCTCTCTCTCTAATTCTCCCCTTCTCTCATTTTTATAGTTATTTCAGTTTAAATCCCTTTAAAAGTTCATTTTTTATCATTGTTTTATGATTGATAATACTTTTACATACATTCACAAAGGACATTAAGAACGAAATACTGTATGGTGAATAACGATTGGGTTCTAATTATGATTATGATAATGACAGGGTTCAGGAAAAAGAAACAAAGAAGATGAAAAAGTGATCATTATATATCTGAAGCATCTCTTCTTTATGTTATATATATCATACTTTAATGAAAGAAATATGATTCCCTTTTATTTCATCTGAGACGATTCATAATAAAATATAAGAATATAATGACGCTACGCATATATATATATATATATATATATATATATATATATATATATATATATATATATATATATATACATACACAGTAGTATTGAACAAAAAGATTATGGTTTTGACTCATGTGTAATATAAATAAAATAATAATGATAATTGACAATCATATAATTGTAACCGGTCCACTGAAATTATTGATGAAGAACCTCTCTTAAATATGGATCCTAACTTATTATGATTTAATTACCTAATCAGGATGAGTCATTAAGAATTGCCATTAACCGGATTCCCTTCGTGGAGAGCACACCTGTCGCGCACCTGGGGTAAGGTACACCTGTTGTATTATTCAAGTAGAAGACACCTGCTTTGGGTGGTCGTACATTGTTTTTTTTCGTTCGTTCTTTCTGTGTTTCTATATTTGTCTTTTTTTCATTTACCTTTCTTTCTGGTTTCTCGTCTTTTTTCTCTTTTTTTCTTCTGTTCCCCTTTTTCATTTCTTTCTTTCCGTTACTCTTTCTCCTGTTTTTCATTTCTTTCTTTCTGTTTTACTTTTTTCTTTCTTTGTTAATTTATTTTTCTCTGTTTCTCTTCTTTTCTCTGTGATTTTCTTCTTGGTAATACGGTGCTTTGATAGATTAGAGGATGTGTTATTCATGCTTTGTTTACGATATCTTGTTTTGTTTTGGAGGTACGGGGGGAGGAGGGGAGGGTGGGGAGGGGGGCTGAATATTTATGATTTCTCGGGCTTTGGCGTGGAATGGGGCTGATCACATTCATGTTCACTGATCTTATTGATGTTCGTTTGTGTATAGTTTAACTATTTGTTTGGTTAAACTTTGTTAGATTTTCATCTTGAATTAGATGGGTTTATGTACGGTTATATATTTATTCAAAGGCCTCAGGATGTGTTGCAAAACACACACACATACACGCGCACACACACACACACACACACACACACACACACACACACACACACACACACACACACACACACACACACACACACACACACACACACACACACACACACACACACACTAACACACACACACACACACACAATCACACTATACAACATACGAATGTATACACAGCACAGCATACACATACACGTATACACGCACACACAATTACTCCTAACTCAAAGCTGCAATACTCCAGCGTCACAGGATTGATCTGCATAATGACGCCCATGGACGAATTCTTTTCATTGCAGTCTCGCCCATGACGTTTTACTCCTGATGGTCTCTATCCACCGATGGAATTCAAACTGAAATTTCTTTTTTCACAAGCAGGCAAAATAACCGCCACGTATGTTTTGCACTTCGTGTTTGTTTTCTTTTGTAGGACGTAACACAATCGAGTTTTTCTTTCTTTTCTTTCTAATTCTTCTTCTGTCTTCTGGCTTTTTCTAGTCGCCAGCCACGTGTACACGACAGAAAATTCTTGGCCCGCACAGTAGACACAGTCACGTGGTATGCATTCGGTAAACACCGGCAGACATTCCCTTTGTTGATCGTCTGCCACGCAAGAGGCTTATCTGGAGAATTACCTAGCTTTTGTTTTTCTTCTTATAGGTATGTGAGAGTTCTTAAATGACGGTAAATCATACAAGGAAATAACGTTAAAAGCTAATCTGCTTGCGTTACTTCTTCGCTGATAAGTTAGATCCGCGGCTTAGAACACGAACTAGTTAAACCGCGTTGAGTCCGGCCTTCAGCGTGTGAGAGCGCCCTGGGAGCAGATATAAAAGTAAGTTAGGAGAGTTTCCTTGTTAAAAAGAGAGAGAGAGAGGAAGAAAGTTCAGAGTTTTCGCGAAGAGTTCTGATGCATAAAGATATATTAAGGTAGTTTATATGCATGAAAGGTACAGGGAAATGGAGAAGTGAGCACACGAACGAATTGGTCGTTGAATGCATAAAAGCGGCCTTGAGAGCGAATGTAAACACGGGAACACTTAAGTGCCGCGTTGGTAAATTCGCGCAACGATCGCAACGGACAGGGGATGAATCGCTCTCGGACCGGTACGTACGTTTATAAAAGAAAGAAAGAAAGAAAGAAAAACACAGAACTCTCTCTCTCTCTCTCTCTGTCCGGTGCGTACGCTTGAAAAAAAAGAAGAAAGAAAGAAAAACACAGAACTCTCTCTCTCTCTCTCTCTCTCTCTCTCTCTCTCTCTCTCTCTCTCTCTCTCTCTCTCTCTCTCTCTCTCTCTCTCTCTCTCTCTCTCTGTCAGTGCGGCCACGTTTGAAAAGAAAAAAGAAAAAGGAAAAAAAAAGAAAAAAAGAAAAAAAAAAAAAAAACACTCAGGCATTTTTGTGTGTCGATTCTATTTGCTAAGGAGGCGTCACCTTTACACCCCCCTCCTCCCTCCCTACTTTTACACCTGTCATTCTGCAATATCACATGTAAAATTTACACTTGCTTTTATCACCCACACCCGCGGAGAAACAGCATACGCCTACCATGAATCAGGATAAAACTCAAACATTTTACTCGAAACTAAGGGCAAATGTTTAACCCCAACAGCAGTACAGTAGGGAACAAGAATCCACACAAAAAAATCCATATAAAGGATTCAATACCATATCGAAACAGACTTTGTCACCATGATAGAAAATTGCGTCAACGTTACAGCCTGGCTAGAAGCGAACGACAGTCCTTGAGTCCCGGATGTAAGATCTACGAGGTTTTGATTTGAGGACAGAAGACCTGTTTCGAGACTGCAACAAGTCGGTGGGATTCTGCGCGCAGAAGGATATATTGTCGGGACAGCAAGGAATCCTCGGTCATAAAGATGGACACGCTGATACATGTGGAACGAGGAGGAAGCTGTCTTATAAAGCTGGCTTGCCGGAGGAGGAAGAGGAGGGGAAGGTATGGGAATAGGGGTAGGAGGAGGAGGAGGAGAGAAGGAGTAGGAGGAAGGGTAAGAGGAGGAGAGAAGGGGTAAGAGTAAGGGTAAGGAGGAGGGTGGGATCGGAGGGTAGGAGGAGGGAGAGAAGGGGTATAAGGAGGAGAAGGGGTAGGAGTAAGGGTAAAGGAAGAAGGTGGAGTAGGAGGAGGAGAGAAGGGGTAGGAGTAAGGGTAAGAGGAAGAGAGGTGGAGTAGGAGGAGGAGAGAAGGGGTAGGAGTAAGGGTAAGAGGAAGAGAGGTGGAGTAGGAGGAGGAGAGAAGGGGTAGGAGTAAGGGTAAGAGGAAGAGAGGTGGAGTAGGAGGAGGAGAGAAGGGGTAGGAGTAAGGGTAAGAGGAGGAGAGAAGGGGTAGGAGTAAGGGTAAGAGGAGGAGAGAAGGGGTAGGAGTAAGGGTAAGAGGAGGAGAGATGGGATAGAAGGAGGGGTAGGCCGAGGAGAGAAGGGGTAGGAGGAATGGTAATAGGAGGAGAGGTGGGGTAGGAGGTGGGATAGGAGGAGGAGAGAAGGGGTAGGAGGAGAAGTGGGGAAGGAGGAAGGGTAGGAGGAGAAGGTATGGGAATAGGGGTAGGAGGAGGAGAAAAGGGGAAGGAGGAAGGGTAGGAGGAGGAGAAGGTATGGGAATAGGGGTAGGAGAAGGAGAGAAGGAGTAGGAGGAAGGGTAGGAGGAGGAGAAGGTATGGGAATAGGGGTAGGAGGAGGAGAGAAGGGATAGGAGGAGGTGTAGGAAGAGGAGAGGGGGGAAGGAAGAGGGGTAGCAGGAGGAGAGAAGGCGTGGGAGAAGAGGTGGGGAAGGAGGAAGGGTAGGAGGAGAAGGTATGGGAATAGGGGTAGAAGGAGGAGAGAAGGGGTAGGAGGGGGGTAGGAAGAGGAGAGGTGGGGAAGGAGGAGGGGTAGGAGGAAGAGAGGTGGGAAAGGAGGAGGGGTAGGAGGAGGAGAAGTGGGGAAGGAGGAGGGGTAGGAGGACGAGAGGTGGGGAAGGATGAGGGGTAGGAAGAGTAGAGGTGGGAAAGAAGGAGAATAAGGGGAGGTATAGGAATCGGGGTAGGAGAATCGAGGAAGAAGAAATAAGGGGAAGGGAAGGAGGTGGAAAATATGTTAGGGGTAGGGGGGGGGGTAGAAGGACGAGAGGTGAGGTAGGAGGAGAAAGAGAAGGAGGGGAAGGAGGAGAGGATAGCGAGGAGTGATAGAAGGCATAGGAATTTATATAGGAGGGGTTGGTGGAAGGGGGGGATGGGGTAGGTATATAAATAGGGGTAAGAGGAGACGAAGAGGAGGAGGAGGAGAAGGAAGGAGAGATAGATAATGATGATGATGATGATGATGATGATGATCCTTCTCTCTCGCTTTCTCTCTCACTCTCTCTCTCTCTCTCCACCTCACTCTCCCTCCCTCCCACTCTCTCTCTCTCTCTGAATCCCCCCCCCCCCCCACACACACACCCTCTCTCTCTTTCTCGCATACACGAAAGGACTTTCTTGATAACAAGGCAGCTCTAACAAAGCTAAACCTTTGCTATTGTCGGTGAAACTGACTGTCAACATACAAGAAAAAAGTCAGATATAATATAAAAAAATAACACCCAGTCTACAGGTTTTTCGATAACAACCCAATGCCCAACAAATAGGCTTTAAAAGGCTGGCCATGATATTCAACCCAACGGGCCAAAAATCCTTCATTAATGATAAGGTTTCCTAACA
>BOPN01000053.1:162500-165000 GCA_017312705.2 Penaeus japonicus
CACCCTAATCCCCTTGCTTATTCTCACACTTTCCCCTCGCATCTGCCGACGTGCTCTCTCCCCTCACATATAATTATCCTTACAGGCGCGTCCTCATTTCTCCCCTTAACACCTCTCACGATTTCATTATTCATTAACTCTTTCCTCACACCATTCCCCTTTGCCTTACCCTATCTTTCCCCTCACACTACTGTCTGTCATCTTTACACACCTTTTAGGGAAGACTTGTTAACTGGAAGAGCGAGTTGTCCATCGGAACAGGTATTGTGGGAGGTCATATGTGCTAGTCATGTTTTTAGAAAAAAGGGATACATATATGTATATGTATTATGAGAGTTGAGAGTGAGCGAGAGGTATTGTGAGAACGACTGCATGTGTCTATGTGTGTGTGTGTGTGTGTGTGTGTGTGTGTGTGTGTGTGTGTGTGTGTGTGTGTGTGTGTGTGTGTGTGTGTGTGTGTGTATAAAAATGAGGAGAAAGAGAGCATGAGAAAGAAAAAAGAGAGATGTAGATATAGAGATGGAGATACAGAGGTATTGATAAATAGATTTACCTGATTATCTATCTTTCTGCATATTTATGTATGTATTTATATATATATAGATTTATAGATATATGAATATATGAATATATATATATATATATATATAAATATATATATATATATATATATATATATATATATATATATATATATATATATATATATATATATATATATATATATATATATATATATATATATATATATATATATATATATATATATATATATATATATATATATATGAATAGATAGATAGATAGATATAGATATATATATATATATATATATATATATATATATATATATATATATTTATATATATATATATATATATATATATATATATATATACATATATATATGTATATATATATATATATATATATATATATATATATATATATATATATATATATATATTTATATATATATATATATATATATATATATATATATATACATATATATATATATATATATATATATATATATATATATATATATATATATATATATATATATATATATACATATATATATATGCATATATATATATATATATATATATATATATATATATATATATATATATATATATATATATATATATATATATATATATATATATATATATATACATATATATATGCATATATATATATATATATATATATATATATATATATATATATATATATATATATATATATATATAGAGAGAGAGAGAGAGAGAGAGAGAGAGAGAGAGAGAGAGAGAGAGAGAGAGAGAGAGAGAGAGAGATAGATAGATAGATAGATAGATAAATAGATAGATAGATAGATAGATAGAAAGATAGAGAGAGAGAGAGAGAGAGAGAGAGAGAGAGAGAGAGAGAGAGAGAGAGAGAGAGAGAGAGAATTAGAAAGAAAGAAAGAAAAAAGAGAAAGAAAGCAAAAAATACCAGCCCAATCCCTCCTCCCGCCCCCTACCAACCGTGCATCAACACTCCCTCTCTCCTGCACAGCTGATGCGTGACATTCCCAGTTCCCTTTCTAACAACTACACGTAATGTTACAACATTGACCCGGAGCACAACGTCACTACATTGTGGAAAAAAAATCTCAAAATCTGATTCCACTTCATGATTATAATATTTTGATGATCGGATTACACAAATAAAAAAGAAGAAATAAACAAAAGATAGTAGTCTCAGTACAGTACAACAGACAGGACTTAGCTTACGAAATCAGGACATTCCTCGCTGAATTATTTATGGCACTGTTGCATAACACCTCTTAATAACAATGCTATTTGTTACTTTAGGAAATGTCAGTGAAAGTTCACTCTCATTACCTCCGTTTCTGTCCTTGGCTTTTTGCAGAGATTGTGATAACTCTATAAATACATTTTGTCGATCACCACACGCAATCGTTCGGGTTATTTCTAATCTTGAACTTTCTCTTGATGTTTTATTTTTTATTTTTTATATGATACATTGATTTATGTGTGTATTGCAAAGACGTATGCATATCTCTTTCTCTGTCTCTTTCTCTGTCTCTTTCTTTCTCTCTCTCTCTCTCTCTCTCTCTCTCTCTCTCTCTCTCTCTCTCTCTCTCTCTCTCTCTCTCTCTCTCTCTCTCTCTCTCTCTCTTTCTCTCTATCACACACACACACACACACAAACAAGCAAACAAAAAAGCTAACAAACAAATAGCCCCCCCACCTGTCCCTCCTCCACGACACCCAAAATCCTTCACCTTCTCCACACATCCTCTTTTCATCCTAAAAGTGACCCTCCTGATCCTACGTTACCTCATCCTCTTTCCCCAATCATCGAAGTTTATCTGTTCCTATCCTCCCTTCTTCTTTCTCTTGTTTTTTTTATATATCCCTCTTTTTCCTCCTTCTTCTCCACCTTTCTTTTCTTCTTTCTCCTTCTCCTTTCGTCTCTCCCTTACTCCCTCTTTTCCTTC
>BOPN01000053.1:177104-182104 GCA_017312705.2 Penaeus japonicus
CTTGTTATGAATATGCGGCGAGTGATACGTGCGACGCTGCGGGTTGAAACAGGCTTCTCCTCAGGTAGGAGCACCATGAAGGATACTCTTTGGTTTCTCCTGGGATGGGAATGTCAGTGATGATTCCTTTTGGTATTGAATCAGTCCTGATGTTTTCTCGCAATATTTCATTATAAGTGACATACATATATACATTCACGCAGCCACCCCACAAACATACACACACACAGACACACACAGCCACCCATCCACAAACACACACACACACGCACAGCCACTCTCAAAAACACACGTACACAGTCACCTATTCACAAACAAACACACACACACACATCCACACATCCACACACACTTGTAACCAATATCATTCCACAGCTGCATACTGATTGATACGTTTTCGTCTTTGAGGGAATGACCCTCACTTCAGTCCGAAGAATTATGTCTGTTTGTCATACATACCTTTTAACCCTATGCCGCCAGATGCTCCATTTGTATAATACACTTACAGATTCTTCTTCGTCTGTAGGAACCATTCACGTTTGCACACAGGGTCTTATACTTAAGAGGCTCTTCCTGAAGACACTGAGAGGAAGTTACGGTCACGTTCCCGATCCATTCTTTTGTGCATGACTGCCCATCTCAGTGTTACACATACTGCATTGTGTGATACTTGCACAAGTCATTTCCTCGAATATCCTGGGTGGTCATACACAGGTCTTTGAACCCAAGGTATTGCTACATATAAACATGGTCTGCAGAAGATCTCTTCAAGCTTCATATGTACAGCGCTATGCTTATCCGGACTGAATGACGTCACAAAAGATCATGGCAATCTCACCACCCAAGCTCTGCAGATAGTCCCCCTCCTTGGTACAGGATATAAGGCCAGCCGTTGCAAACCAAGTAGTGAGGGAGGATCTTAAGATTCCTCTCGAGCCTGCAACCCATATACGAAGACCGTGGTTGGTAAACCCGCCTGAGAGACACAGAGAGACACAGCGCAAATAGCTCATTAATGCAATTGATGCTGCATCCCCTTGGGCTCTGAATCAATATATACATCGCCTTGTATCACAACCATAGCATGTGCTAAGTCCTCTGCAGAGAGAATATTTCCTGAATACTCATAGTAGTCAATCAGGTTAGCATCAACAGCAGGGTTACTGATTACTAGGAGTATTCATGAGACTCCCTTAATAGGCGGTTACTCTTCTGGTAATACTTTGCCCAACCTCACCTCCTCCGGTTGGGTATTCTCAGGAAGTGCGATGATGGTCACCATGATCATGATGATAATAGTGATAACAATAATGATGATAGTAATAGTGATAACAGTAATGATAATAATAATGAAATGATGATAATGATAGAAGTGATGCTTATAGTAATGAGGATAATAATCATGATAATATTGATAACAATAATCATGATAATATTGATAACAGTAATAATGATAATGATAGCAATGATGATTATAATAATGATAACAATAATGATGATAATAATAACAGTAATAATATTGATAATAATGATGATAAGAATGATAACAATAACAACAACAGCAATGAAATTGATAACATTAATAATGATAATGCTGATAATAATGATAATCCTGATAACATTATTATTAATAATTGTATTGATAATGATGATGATAATGATAGTAATAAAGATAATAATAACAATGGTAACAATAATAATGATAATGATAATAATAAGGAAGATAACAAGAACAAGAACAACAACAACAATGATAATATTAATAGTAATAATAATGATCATAACAACAACAATAATAACAGCAATGATACCATCCAATACTAACACTAATGATAATCAAATCAAAAGCTAATCAATCTCCATAGTGACGGCACAGAAGAGCCTTAGGAACGGACCGCTGCAACAGAAGAGGATCCACGAGATGTGTTGCAAGTGGGCTTTCCTTGACACAGTTGTTGCCACTTTGGGTTGCCTTGGCGAAAGGAGAGGATTGCTTGCCTCTTTGCGAGATTGATTAAGTGTATGACTGATTATGATTCTTTTGATAATTATGATGCAAATATGATAGTAATGATAATGATGATGGTACTGTTACTGCGTCTTATTATTTTTTGTTAACGGTATGATTATCATTGGTGTTATAATTATTTTTTGTGTGTCTATTATCATTCGGATTGATATAAGCAACATGATTATTATCATTGCCTTTAGTGTCATTCATAGTGAGTTTTATCATACTCACTCATGAATCTCATCAGAAATTCAATTAATTTGCTTCAGGAAAATGACAATCATGAGGCTTTAACCGACGCGACGGTCCGATTTGCATAAGCATCAATATAATACTATCCTCATTAACATTTCCCACTAGATTCAATATTCTCATCTGGCATTATAATACAACCGACCCTGTCATCATTGTCATCCTTATCAGATATATTATATTTTTTTTCCTCTTTTTTTTTCTTCACCCTAACAAATTCCTTCTCGACATCCGCTCTTTCTCCCTTCCACCCACCCTTTTTGGGGGGATCGGATGATTTTAATTTTTCCATTCATTTCGACCCTTCATTCTGGCTCATCATCTTCCAGCTGGCCTTCGCTCCTTACACGGCAGGTGAGGGCAAAGCAAGTGGTCGGGATGGGATGCGTTTGTACGTGTCCTTGCTGCCGTTCGGAAAAAAGGCCTTGGACATAGAAAACGGGGGTGTTAATGATTGTTTGTTTTTGTGTTTTTGTTTTATTTTTTTTATATTTATTCATATTTTTTTTAGGTATTAATCTCCTTTTCTATTTCTCCTCAAATCATAAAAGAAGAAAAAAAAGATCATTACGGAAAATAAATATGTAGGAGAATTTTATGTTTCATTCTTTTTTTTCTTTTTTTTTTCTCCACAGGCAGCCATTTTCTCCGGATTACCTATACAGTCTTGATATTTTTTATTCAATAAATCCCTCTTCTCCTAGATATACAATAGTAATTTTCCTACATCAACACACGGTAAGGCCAAGAGTCAACGTAATTTGATTTCTTAAGATTATCGTTGAAAATCAGTGTTGTTTAGTTTGTGATTTTGAATAGGTCTTTGCATCGATCGAGGATTTCAGATTGGCGGGTACAGACGATTTAAAGTCGATATATAAGGAAACGACATTTTTTGTTTTGTTTTTTTGAACAGCGAGGGAGAAGATAACTGAATATACACAGTGCAATAGAAAAAAAAATAAAAACATAGCGATATACATACATATATATATATATATATATATATATATATATATTCATATATATATATATATATATATATATATATATATATATATATATATATATATATATATATAGATAAGTATATATATATATATATATATATATATATATATATATATATGAATATATATATATATATATATATATATATATATATATACATATATATATAAATATATATATATATATATATATATATGTATATATATATATATATATATATATATATATATATATATATATAGAGAATATATATGAATATATACATATAAGTATAGGTAAAAGAGGTAAACAAAGTGGATAAACAACAAAATATAATAAAAAAAAGATAAGAAACAACTATGCTGTACGATTATCCGGCCACAAGCATAAACATCCCCGCGTGCACTCAAGTCGATGATAAATTATAGAGTCCTCAGAGGTCGACAAGTACAGGTAACAGGTTCTCTACAGGAACCCTCGCTTCCCTGGGCATGGCCGAGCAACACTCCACATTGGGTTACCCTTATAAGGGCCGATACAACCATGACTTTTGTATTAGATCTACCTAGACGAGCGAGTCTTTCCTGATGGGTTAATACCTCAAGATCAACGTCTAATAGGATGAAATCTCCCCTCAAGATGAGCAAGTCTCTCGAGATAAGCCACTCTTTTTTCTCTCTTCTCTCCGTGATGATCACGTTAAGCAGGTCTTCCAAGATCAGGCGTCCTTCAGAATGTTAATGTCTTTTAAGACGCAAGAAGGAGTATTATTATTTTCTTCTTTTTTTTTGCGCCGTAAGCACATTCCTTCAGGATCACAAGCCACTACGATACGAGCCTTCGATTCTACACGAAAAAGGCCCATCAAGAGCCAACACGGAACCTGCATTAGCCCGTCCTTCGAGATTTCGAGCCGCCATCGGGCAAGGAAGATTCACACCCAAGTAGGCCCTTTCACCAGAACAGGTCCTTCTAATCAGGCAAGTTGTACCAATAAGGAAATTCTAGCCAAGCGCGCTCTCCAAGCTAGGTAGGATTTCTTAGGTATAACGGCCATCTCTCGAAGGAGACCCTGCTTCCTACGAAAATTCTTTTGATCGAGCATTTATTCTTAATCCTACATCTTTATAGCAATTATATTTTTAACCAGTGGTATAAACCTGCTTCTTTTATTCTAATCGTTAGACAGACTAGCACTAACGAACAAAGACGGCGTGTTTATCTCCACCCGAAGGATTAGTAAAGGGCTGGAAATTTTACAAGATGCTCTCACCAAGCAGGTCTCTCCTCAGCAGGTTCCCCCAGCAGGCAGACTGCATTGGGTCGTGGCATACACCTTCGACCTACCACCTCCAGCTTCGCGAACATGCCTCGACCTCGCTAAAGTAACACCCTCCCGTTCTACCACCGAGATTCGGGTCGTTCTCGTCGCCATTACAGCTCGGCTAAACTCCACGACGCGCCGTCCTTTCAGTATCATTCCGCTCGCCAGCACCGGGGACTGGTTCTGGGGCGACGCGGGTGACCGGAGCTAAAGCATAATAGCAATCCATGCCGAGCGAACCCTACCTGTTGAATACAAATTACCTGAGCCTTTGCAACTAATCGGGGACGCCTCTCTTCTCACTCTTTTGTTCCTTTATACCTGAGCTGCAACGGGGAGTGGGATCCTCTCGAGAGCCTGGAGGATTCTCCTACACTGCCTCCTTTGGTCTTCAATGCACTGGGAGTTTCGTAGCGATATCCA
>BOPN01000053.1:189604-194604 GCA_017312705.2 Penaeus japonicus
TACTTTCTCTGGCTCTCTCTGCCCGTCTGTGGGGTTGTGTGTGTGTGTGTGTGTGTGTGTGTGTTCTGGGGGTCTGTTTGTGTGTGTGTATCTCTCTCTTCCTCTCTGTCTATCTATTTATCTCTATCTCTATATCCCTCTCCATCTCTCTCTCTCTCTCTCTCTCTCTCTCTCTCTCTCTCTTTCTTTCTCTCTCTCTCTCTCTCTCTATATATATATATATATATATATATATATATATATATATATATACATATTCTTCACTTTACCTAATTATTGTCAACACTTATCATCCTAGTCACGGATAAGCTCCGCATGCTTACATTCTGCCTTTTTTTGTATGTATGTTTTGTGCGTTCGAGCCTCACTCTTTTCTCCTCGTGATTAAACAACAACAACAACAACAAAAACATAACGGCTTATATCAACCGCAAGATATTCTTTATGTCCGTAGTGGCTGTCTCCTCGATCTCGCTATCCCTCTTTTGTTAGCTTTTGCTTGCGTGTTCATGTCTCGTTTTTTGTAGTAGAGACTAGTTAGTGGGTGTGACTCTTCCCGAAGTTAAGACCCTTTTTTTCGCTTCATCATTTTTTTGGTCGTGTTCAAGTTTTTTTCTTCTGTTTTCGGGTGTTTGGTTCCAAGACACTTCGCTTACAGATGATGAAGTTTTAAGCTTGTATTCTGTTATGATCGTAGTCCTTGTTTATAGGATGATTTTATTTGATAATCCATATCAGGAATATTGGTTTCTTTATCGATTACCTGTTTATACATTACATATAATGGTTAATCTGTCTCTTGCCTGTCTTTTATCTTTTATACACTACCTCTTTCCGATCTCAAAACTTCAATTTCAACCTCTCACACTATCTCCCATCTCCTTATCCTTACAACCTCCTACTCTTGCAATAACCTCCCACTCTTACAACCTCCCAACCCTACAACCTCTCGCCCTCACAACCTCTCACTCTCACAACCGTCCACCTCTACAACCTCCTCCTCACAACCTCTCACTTCCCTCACACCCAACCTCCCCCCTCACAACTTCCCCACCTCCACAACCCCCACCCTCACAAACCCCATCTCCACAGTTTACCCACCTCCACAGTCCCATACCACCACAACCCTTCACCCTCACAACCCAAACCTCCACAACCCCCTCCCTCCACAACCTCCAACCTCCACCCTCACAACCCCCACCTCCACAACCTCCCCACCCTCACAACCCCAACCCCCACCTCCACAACCCCCCACCCTCACAACCCCCACCTCCACAACCCCCCACCCTCACAACCCCCACGTCCACAACCCCCCACCCTCAGAACGTCAAGATAAAAGAGTTAAGAAACCTCTCACCTGCGCCTCGTCTCGCTCCGCCTGCAAGTTGCGTCCGGGAATGCTTCGTCTTGCAAGTCTTGCAAGCTGAGGGTGAGGGAAGGCCAAGGTCTTTCCTCAGACGGTCCAATTTCTCGGCTGCAATATTCATTTCTCGGTCTTTGTTTGTTTGTTCGTTTGTTTGGTACTTTCTCTGGCTCTCTCTGCCCGTCTGTGGGGTTGTGTGTGTGTGTGTGTGTGTGTGTGTGTTCTGGGGGTCTGTTTGTGTGTGTGTATCTCTCTCTTCCTCTCTGTCTATCTATTTATCTCTCTCACTATATCCCTCTCCATCTCTCTCTCTCTCTCTCTCTCTCTCTCTCTCTCTCTCTCTCTCTCTGTCTGTCTGTCTATCTGTCTATCTATCTCTGTCTTTCTATCTATCTTTATCTCTATCGCCCTCTCCATCTCCCTCTCCTTCTATCTATCTATCTATTTATCTCTAACTCCTCCCCTCCACTCCTCTCTCTCTCTCTCTCTCTCTCTCTCTCTCTCTCTCTCTCTCTCTCTCTCTCTCTCTCTCTCTCTCTCTCTCTCTCTCTCTCTCTCTTGTCTCTCTCTCTCTCTCTCTCTCTCTCTCTCTCTCTCTCTCTCTCTCTCTCTCTCTCTCTCTCTCTCTCTCTCTCTCTCTCTCTCTCTCTCTCTCTCTCTCTCTCTCTCTCTCTCTCTCTCTCTCTCTCTCTCTCTCTCTCTCTCTCTCTCTCTCTCTCTCTCTCTCTCTCTCTCTCTCTCACCGGAACAGAAAGAGCACAAATCCCAGCCACAGGGAACAAGGCCGGGCAGCTGAACTAGGTCTCACACGTGCGCACAGAAACCATAAATTTGCGCATAACCAAGAATTTGCCAAGTTTGTGAGAGAGAAAGTTCAAAAGAAAGAAAGGAAGAAAATAAAGAAACGCAAAGATAGGGAAGCCTTGTCAGGAGGAAAACGGACGAAGGTATAAATTATGATAAATGTGATAACAAGGAGAAGGCTGGAAGGGAAGGATAGACTGAGTGAGAGGGAAGACCGTATGTAATATTGGATAAGAAAGGGAATATTGTGAGGAATTACGGGTTTTTGTTCTTTCTGCAACGATATAAATAGAAGGAAAATCATTGTGTAAAAGAGTGGTAGCGACGATAATAATAACAGCTGCAAATAAACAGCAACAAAGCAGTAATAACAACAGCAACATCAACAACTCTAAAAACAAACAAACTATAACAACGATAACAACAACAACATAATTTCCAACTACATATCAGATGCAACAACTCTAAGGAACAAATAGAACAAACCACATAAGAAAGAACAAACAAGAGAGAGAGAAAAAAAAAAAAAATGAAATAACACTAAAGAGAACATCTCAGAGTGGATTACACGCCTTGTCATGTGAACGGCGTCTCCACAGTTAAGGAGCCTGAGGGTAAAGATATCAGATCTATTGAAGAAGTCTGGCCTCATAAATTCAGAATGCGCCCTAACAGAGACAACTTTCTTCTTCGTTGACTGAGAAAGATTTTTTTTTTTTTTTTTTTTTTTTTTTTTAGTTTTCTTGTGTTGAGTTATTTTCTTCGACGTTGTTCTTTTGTGGATATTGTCAATGCTTTCCGTTTTTTTTTCTTGTTTAGCTTTCTTATTTTCGGGATGTCTGTTTGAGAGGATGGTTTGTCTGTCTGTTCGTTTGTTTGTCTGTCGGTATATGCTGTATGTATATATGCATCTATGTATGCATGTTAAGCATCCGTATTTATTTAATTTTTCGTTTTCTGACCATCTCTTTCTCTCTCTCTCTCACTCTCTCTCTCTCTTTCTCTCTCCCTCTCTCTCCCTCTCTTTCTCTCTCTCTTACTCCTTTTTTTACCGTTCTAATATCTCTTTTCCTGCCTCCACTTACTTCCTTGTGCATGAGAGTGAAAATATGCCGGCGTGTTGCCTCGTCGAAGCAAGAAATGGCGAGCGCACCTGTGATGTAGAATCTTAAACTATGCATTCGCTCGCTCGCTACTTCACCGTCTCTTTCTCCCACAGACAGATGGCGAGACAGATGGTTCCCCTTCACCGTTTTCTCGAGGCGTGAGTCACCTTTTCGTCGAGTCATGAGTCACCGGGAGGCACTATTAACACTGTCCTCACTCAGGAACCACCTTAACATAATGTCTACTCACTCTATACTCATCTTGTCTCTTCTGTTGGATAACTGTGTTTGTCTTTTTTTTTATCAGTCAGAATGTGGAATGTGATGTGTCTTTTATGTCTTTTATTTACATGTAGCTTTTTTGTAATGCAAGTCATGCAATCGGAATGATTCCCTTCAAAAATCTCTTTTTTATATGTTATTAACGAAAGGAAAGAAAAAAGATACATTTAGCAAACAAAGAAAAATCTTTTTCTTTTAAATAAGAAACTCGAATGCATGTTAACATTCCCACCCATTTCCTCTATTTCGTGCGATGTAAACACTGTCATTTATGGCGCAAATAATCATGCAAAAATGAAAAGTGTGGAGAAGAATGACACCAAATTACTTGTCAACTAGAATCTTACTCTGCATCAGGACAAGTTAATAATAGGTCGAAATAAAGTATGTGTGTGTTTACCTATTTTTGTATTTCTTCCTCAAGCATATTGCATTACAGAATATGTCTATTATATTTTGTAGTTTTATGTGCCTGTGCGTTTTTCAGGGCAAGGTTTTATGTGCAATGTGTAAATAGAAATGTGACTACTTTCGCAAGATTGCACTGCAAGAACCAGAGAGATAACAGCTGCCTGCAAATATTAGGAGAAATAACAATGATTACAGAGTTAGAGAATTTAAGAAGCCGTATATCAAAGTTTGTACTGGAGGTAAATACGAGGGGGAAATAGCCTTATCAGTAATGGTGTTAGTGATGTTATACAATAACAGCATTTGCTCTAACAATATATTTTTTCTTTCTCTCTCTTTCTCTCTCTCTCTCCCTCTCTCTATCTTTCTATGTCTCACTCTTTCTCCTTCCATCCCATCCACCCCTTCCACCTTCTTCCCTCCCTCCAATGGAGGGAAGGTGAGGGAGAGCTGAGATGGAGGGCCTCCATCTCAGCTCTCCCTCACCTCCTCTCTCCCCATCCTTCTCTCTATCTACCTTCTTTCCATAACTCCCAATCTTTTTATCAACCACCTCACTCTCTCACACCAACCTTCCCTCCTCCCTCTTCCCCTCTTATTCCAT
Source organism: Penaeus japonicus (assembly GCA_017312705.2). Lineage (NCBI taxonomy): Eukaryota > Metazoa > Arthropoda > Malacostraca > Decapoda > Penaeidae > Penaeus > Penaeus japonicus. The sequence goes on from BOPN01000053.1 coordinate 194,175, forward strand.
CCCAACACTGGAAATCCTAATCTTACCCCCTTTTACCCTCACCCCCAGACTCACCCCCATTTACCCCCCCCCCCCACTCCCCCAAAACACGAATTCACACTCTACCCCCCTTCTTTTTTTCCCTCACCAATCCCTCCCTCCCCTCTCCTCCCCTTCACTCATCTCCCACCTCCCCCCCACCCCTCATCCCCATCCATCTACACCTCCTTCGTCAAGAGTCCTACGTCCTTGCAACAATCTTCAAAGGATCCGCCGTTATCAAGCCTCGCATCTGCAATGTTGCCTGATTATTCTCTGATCACGCAATGACATGAATCATTACGGGGGAATTGACTCTCACATTAGCATAACCTGATGCGAGGCATTGCTTGGATGCTCTCTCGCGGAGGAGGAAGGGGGGAGGGGGGGGGGGATGAGAAGGATGAGGGTA
>BOPN01000053.1:197104-199604 GCA_017312705.2 Penaeus japonicus
ATACATATATATATATATATATATATATATATATATATTTTTTTTTTTTTTTTTTTTTTTTATGAGATTATCTGGGAGTTTGGAATTTACTTTACAGCCATAACATGTGTATATGTTTGGGTGTATGTATGCAAATGTATGATATAAAATTGGCCAAAATAAGCATACGTATACATAATATAATTTCATGCATGTGTTTACATCTTCCGTATCTTATGGATCTATTCAACATTAAACGGATATCCCACATGATAATCCAACAACCAACAACAATGTATATCCCTATGACCAACAACAACGACAACAAAGAGACGAAACCAATCCGAAATACCACGCTCTCAAAAATACCAAAACCTCGATTAACTCCCCAATATATCCGACGACTGAGAGACGAGGCTTTGCGCTCTCCCTGATCTCAACTCTTCGGCCAAAGCGCGGTCGTTCATGCTCCGCTGATAACACGAGGGAGACTGAGACGGGAGAGCTGATAAGGCGCATTTCAATGACTTCAACTGCCACCCTGTCGAGACTCTGTTGAGCGAATTCTTGCAGGGTTTTCTTCTACGTCTTTCTTTCTCTTCGTTTGGGAGAGATTGTTATGTCTGGAGATCATATGGTGAGACTTATCAGTGTTCGAAAGCTATAGCGCAGTTTTTCGGTTTTTTTATTTTATTTTTTATATTTTTTATTGGTATTCATATCACTGGTGGAATTATTGTTCATATTAGTCTTATTTTAATTCGTCCGTTTCAGTTAACATACGCTAGTGAGTTTCCAAATTATGAGTGGATTATAAACCAACACACTGTGTATGACAACCCTGAGAATATTACCTGGAGATATCGATCGTTGTGCGGGTTCACTCATAAATGGGAGGAATTCTGTAATTGGTAAGATTCCTGCAGGGATTATCATGAAAAGGCCATTATGATAAAGAAGGTACGTAAATAGAAAGTAGGGAGTACCTTTTGTAAAACTGACCGCGACGGGGTTATCAAAAAACGTCGTGTGAAATCATTATATTTGGTTTGAATCATATAATTAGACTATATAATTGTCTAATAAAGGATATCTAGCTAAAAATGTTTATAAATATTCACCCGTTTTCTTTACATTCTTGTTCGAGTCCATTACCCTCCACAGTTTCATCACACATAAAACCTTCAAAATCTCAAACTAAATTATGTTCCACACGCCTCTCCTCCTCCCGCTTTGCAACCCCATCCCCCACCCCCCCTCCCCCTCCTCAACCCCTGATACCCAACTAAAACCGCAACGGGGGGAAAAAAAACAATATTTATACCAACATTTAATAACATGTCCAACCCTCTCCCACATTCGAAGCACCGAGCTCTGGTTCGCTCAGGGAATACCGCGCGTCGTCGGCCAGTCGAAGGCGAGGACGAAACTTCTCATCAAATCCGACGAATTTTTAAACCTTAATGAGGATACCAAATACCAGTCTGATTATTATCATCCCACGCCAGAAAAAAAAGAAGAGAAAATAGAAAAAAAAATAATAAAGAAGAAGAAAATCGAGAGAGAGAAAAAAAGATAAACCCGTCAGATTGCGGGCCCAAGAAACCGAACCAGAGGAACGTCTACCCGAAGCAATAGACGAACGAGTCAGGAACAAAACACGATGACTTGGCGCTATGGTAATGTGAGGGTGCGCTGACCTTATAGGACGTGGCCAGCGCATGACTAGCATGGCGGAAGGCTAGTTCCTAATGGGTGAGTTAGAAGTTACTAGCCAACTAGCATGAGGTTAGAAGACGAATGGAAAGAGAGAGGTCACTCAGGTATATATACAAGTTTTGATTAGGTCTTGGAATAATGACAAACATAATTGTGTTGTTGTAACCCACCAGCTGGCACCAGTTTGTAAACACCCTGTGCCACCGGTGCCACCAGTTTGTAACCCACCAATCCCACCAGTTTGTAAACCACCAGCTGGCACCAGTTTGTAACCCACCGCCTAGCCACCAGTTTGTAAGCCACCTACTGGCACTAGTTGTAACCCACCACTGAGAGCAGTTGTTATAACCACTCGTTGCCCTGGTTGTGATGCGGTGGTTAAAGAGACAGACGTTCACGTGCCATGGTCTTTATTGTGGACTCTAATACACTAGACCCTGGCCGAAGGCCAGAGGTCAGAGCGGTTCGCTCTAGTCTGTCTGTCTTTGTACTATTTCCACTTGTAAACGTGATTTTGTGAATGTCTAAGTCTACGTGTGTACGAATGTAAGAACAAAGAAGGAGAGAGAGATAGATAAAGGAACAGATAGAAAAATATTTTTATCGACACAGACATGCACAAATCCACGCACGCACGCATAACTTTACGTGCATAAATACACACTCACGTCCTCGAACACACACCAGCACACAAACAGAATAAGATAATCGGTTTACACGGTTAGACGCCGAGATGTAAATACAACCAAAATAAACAACCACATACACAGTATAATTACGAATTTCAGGCTTTTATCGTGTT
>BOPN01000053.1:202104-209604 GCA_017312705.2 Penaeus japonicus
CACGCAAGAGAGCATGCCCCTCGGATGACAGTGAGGTATGTAAAATACCCGTGCTACACGCAGCCGATAGTTATATATAAATCAGAGAGAGAGAGAGAGAGAGAGAGAGAGAGAGAGAGAGAGAGAGAGAGAGAGAGAGAGAGAGAGAGAGAGAGAGAGAGAGAGAGAGAGAGAGAGAGAGAGGGGGGGGTATGAAGATAAACATAGACACAAAGAAAGAGAGAATGATAAACAAATACGAATAAACTGACATGTACACGCATTGATACATAAAGAGAAAGATCCAGTTCTTGATATTTCAAAAGAGAGAGAGGAGCACAAATGCAAATTGATAGATAGATAAATAGCTTGATATATACAGAGAGGGGACTGTTGATATTTCGAAATAGAATTCTCACACAACGGCCCAGAGGAACCAGTAAATGGACCACCTCAGTATGTAGCGTCACAGGGATCATACGGCAACAGGGAGCGTAAACGAAGCAGAGAAGCTTATAAGGAATGTATTATTAATGTAGCCGGGTGAATAATAACATCGCGAGGACCAGCCCTTGCCTTTGGAATTGTAGAAGACATCCAGCTGAGATGGAGGTAGTGGATGGCCGGTGATACATATGGTGAGGTCCCCGGAGAAGAATAAGCTTATATGAGGAACCGTTTCAGTCTCTGTATTGGGCGCGAGAATCATATTTGCCACAGCCGGGTAACTCTCGCTGTTTTGCTGCTCAACTGTTGCAATATGGGCCTACTGTTGCACAGGGTAACAGTAGGGCTCTCAGCACCGTCAATATTTTAGAGATTGAGGCAGCTCTGTCCTTTATTTTTCTTTAAATATTTTATCCCACTCTGACGACTAAGAGTTGGGTACAGTAGAGACATCGACAAATTCTATGTTATTCCAGAAATTGTTAATAATACTGGTGGTGGAAATGGTTTATTCTTGAAGTCTGGATTAAGGAAAGCACGTTCCGCTCCAGTTGGTCACTAGTATTTTGGTGAGATCGCGCCGGCTCCTTTTAAGTCACCAGCAGCAGAAGAAGAAGAGTTTTTATCCGACTAGCAGTTCAGCAAAGGCGTTGCTGATATGCTTGACTCATGTGCCGGTGATGGCAAAGCCTGATCGCTGAGCATATTTCTCATCATGATAAATATTCATGAGATCGCTTCAACGGTATAATTATACAGACTAAAAAACGCACACATACACGCACAGGGGATTAACATGTAAGTTTAGTGCAATAGCCATCGCTAAAAATCCACATGGCTTCGTCGAAAGAAAGGAAAACAGACTCATTAAAACATCTGCAACATCATCATTGTTAAGCTTTTCCAGCCGCGTCTAAAACCCGCCGCGTCTTTCGTAGCTTATTCACCTCGCCTGTCAGTTATATGATGACACGAAGGATTTTTACGTTACGGTCCAATGGCCTCTTTGAATTACTAATGACGCAGACACCGTCTCTGGTCATACAAAACCACAGGTTACTTATACAGAATCATGTTAGGTTTGTTCACATCCCTTTTTTCTTCTTCTCCTATCCCCTTTTTTGAACACAGTTATTGATGAGGGTCCAAAAGACAGGTGCCTTTGAAGCTTATGGTATTTTTTCAACACTTAGAGAAGGTGTTTAGATTTTTAGAATGTTTGGATATTTGGATAATGAAAAGGCGGATAAGAACCCAAACCACCAATCTTTTCTTTGCATGAAGGATCATGGGTGAAAGTGCTTGCTTATATAATAGGTCTTTCGTCTTCATTGTGACAGTAAGGAAAACAAGTAAGGATAATAATCGACATAAGCATAACAGGTGTAAAAGTAATAGTAGTAGTAATCATTATCATTATTATCATTATCATTATCATTATTATTTACGGAAGTAGTAATTGTAGTAGTAGTGACAATAGCAGCAACAGCATTATTATTATCCTTATTGCTATTATTTTAGTAGTAGTAGTAACAACAATGATAAGGATGATGATGATAATGATGGAAATTGTAATAGCATTGATACTACTAATGTTAGTAGCAAGGATAAAGGTGACAACAAAACCAGTAATGATAATGATAATGAAGATGATGATAATGATAATAATGATAAGGATGATAACAATAATAATGATAATAATAATTATGATAATAGTAACAACAATAATGATAATACTAACAATAATGGTAGTAATAATAATAATGATAATAGTAGCAGTAGTAGCAGAAACAATAATGAAGATAATACCATTAACAAGTGCAACAACAATGCTGCTGATGATAATGATGATGATGATAATGAAAATAATGATAACGATAATGATAAAGAAATCATAAAGATAACGATAACAATAATGGTAAGAATAATAACAACGACAATAACAATCACCATGCTAAGAATAACATCAACAAAGACATCAACAGCAACAGCAACAGCAACACCAGAAAGAAAACAACACCACAACAGCCATCGTCTGTAACGAAGGTCGAGCGAAATCCTTCCACGGACCATTCGAGAGACAGAAGGGAGTAAGGCTCCACCGCAGCGGGAAAAGGGATCGGAAGTGAATGATTTGATGCAAATAAGGGTAATGGAGCGTGTGTGGCCAGGATACAAGGACGTGTGCGATCATCCAACTCTTTAGATCTGGAGGGAACAGCGGTCTACTCACAGCATCTGTGTGAAGTAATGAGTAAAAGGTCTTTTCCTTGTTTTATTATTATTTTTTTTTATTGTTACTACTATTCCTCGAGGATAGGTGTTTGTTAGGTTGGGTTATTGTGGAATGTGGATTTTGGAGGGGGGAGGGGGGGTGTTGTGTGATTTTTTAAGGTGTGTTGGTGGGGGGGGGAGATGGGTCTTTGTTGGTATGATATAGAAGTCCTTTTTCTTGTTATTTATCTCTCTTGATTTGTTTTCCCATTTTGTATGCCTATCAGATCGATTAAGCTTCCCTATCCTTCTACCCACTTTACTTTTCTCTCTCCTTTCCCTGCTCTGTTCCTTTGTCTCTCCTTTCGCTCTTTCTCTCTCTCTATCTATCTATCTTCCCCTATCATTGTCTCTCATTCACACACACACACACACACACACACATAATCACACTTCCATCGACCGCCATTCGACTCATATTTTCCTATGACTTGCCACTCTGACTTACAAGACCCCCTCCCCCCAACCCACCCACCCATCCCCCCATCCCCCCCAATACGAACATCTCATTCGACATGACGCAATATGACTTCCAATCCCGCAGCAGTCCCCTCAAAGCAGCCGGGATTTGTCGTCTCGCAAAATCCCCCATTGGCCACCAGGGGGATTTATTAAAGGAAGAACCATCACACACGCCGGAGTTACAGGAAGGTTCTTGATGCAAATGTTAGCTGATCAATCTTCTCCGCTGCTGGAGGGCTGGACGATTGCGTCGGGGAGGAGGAAGAGGAGGAGGAGGAGGGCGAGGAGGAGGAGGGGGAAGGATAGGGAGAGGGGGAGGAGGAGGAGGAGGGGGAGGAGGAGGGGGAGGAGGAGGGAGAGGGGAGAGGATAGGGGTGAAGAAGAGGAGGAGGGGGAGGAGGAGGATGGTGAGGAGAAGGAGGAAGAGGAGGAGGAAGAAGAAGAAGAAGGAGAAGAAGAAGAAGAAGAAGAAGAAGAGGACGAGGGAAAAGAAAACAAAAACAAAAGACAAATAAAATATAACGAACAACAACAAAAAAACTAGAAGTACAATAAGAGGCAGGAGGAGGAGGAGGAGGAGGAGAATGAACAGCAGCATCAGGAGGGGAAGACTAGGAAAGAGAGGGGAGCAGCGGGGGGATGGATGGTGCCATGTGGATGTGAAGGAGCCGAAGAAGGGAGGGAGGGGGAAGTTGATGGAAGATCGGAGGCGAGGGCAGAGGGTAGGAGGAAAGTGTGAGAGAAAGGGTAATGGGATGGAAGGGAATATGATGGAATGTGAGTGTATGTATGTATGTATACCTATTGTATCTATATATATATCTATAACTATCTGTCTATCTCACTTTCTATCTATATCTATCTCATCGTCTATTTTTGTCCATATCTATATCTATCTATCTATCTATCTACCCATCTATATGAACACACACACACACACACACACAGGCAATAGTTAGAAAGGGAGGGTGTTTGGGTGGCTGCTGAAGGGGGCACTGAAGCATGGCCCTCGGTGACATATATCTCTAGTTGAAACATAGTCCCATTTGATATATAGAACGTTGATTTGTAGCTGTGCATGAAATATGGTCCCACTTGACACGTCGCTCTGTTGCCTTACTGTGTTTGGTTTAGGAGCATCGACGATCAAATCTTTTGTAAAAATAGGTTTATGAAAAATTGATGGATTTTTTTGTTGTTGTAAGAATCTGACGTCATGAAAGATTTATTGATAGATTGAAAGTCTTTAATTGCGGTGAAGATACGGGGACAAAGACATATGCATGTAAATAGAGGAAGATGATGAGGTTGATGATAACATTAATAACTACAATGATTGCAATGATAAAAAATAATGAGAATAGTAATGGCAATGATGAAATTGATAATTATTGTAAGAATCTTAGTAATGATAACAATAGCAATGGAATAATAGTAATAAAACGAAATCAACATATTGTAAACTCATAACATTATAAAGACGATGAAAACGTAGGAAAAGGCACGGTGCAGGTGTTACACATGGGACCTCTTGGTAACGTGTTACGTGTGTGTCCCTAACAAATTCGTGACGTGTTTGTAACGTGTCCGTGACGTGTACACAGTGTACTCATGACGTAAACACTCTCATAGACCCTAGGATTTCAGTTCTCGCCGTGGGTGTTTTTGTTTGTTGTTGCGCAAGGCTAGTTATTACCGTCTTTGTTCCGAGTATTACCGGCCGGGTACTTCGTGACGGCCGGGGGGATGGCTTGACGTAATCCCACGCACAGAGGGAATGGCTGGGGAAAGGCAAGAGAAAGGGGAAGGAATAGGGAGAGAGGGGAAAAGACAGGGAGGGGTATGCTTAGAGAGAGAGTGAGTGAGTGAGTGAGAGAGAGAGAGAGAGAGAGAGAGAGAGAGAGAGAGAGAGAGAGAGAGGGGGGGGGGGTTATGAAGATAAACATAGACACAAAGAAAGAGAGAATGATATATAAATACGAATAAACTGACATGTACACGCATTGATACATAAAGAGAAAGATCCAGTTCTTGATATTTCAAAAGAGAGAGAGGAGCACAAATGCAAATTGATAGATAGATAAATAGCTTGATATATACAGAGAGGGGACTGTTGATATTTCGAAATAGAATTCTCACACAACGGCCCAGAGGAACCAGTAAATGGACCACCTCAGTATGTAGCGTCACAGGGATCATACGGCAACAGGGAGCGTAAACGAAGCAGAGAAGCTTATAAGGAATGTATTATTAATGTAGCCGGGTGAATAATAACATCGCGAGGACCAGCCCTTGCCTTTGGAATTGTAGAAGACATCCAGCTGAGATGGAGGTAGTGGATGGCCGGTGATACATATGGTGAGGTCCCCGGAGAAGAATAAGCTTATATGAGGAACAAGTTTCAGTCTCTGTATTGGGCGCGAGAATCCTTATTTGCCACAGCCGGATAACTCTCCTTGTTTTGCTGCTCAACTGTTGCAATATGGGCCTACTGTTGCACAGGGTAACAGTAGGGCTCTCAGCACCGTCAATATTTTAGAGATTGAGGCAGCTCTGTCCTTTATTTTTCTTTAAATATTTTATCCCACTCTGACGACTAAGAGTTGGGTACAGTAGAGACATCGACAAATTCTATGTTATTCCAGAAATTGTTAATAATACTGGTGGTGGAAATGGTTTATTCTTGAAGTCTGGATTAAGGAAAGCACGTTCCGCTCCAGTTGGTCACTAGTATTTTGGTGAGATCGCGCCGGCTCCTTTTAAGTCACCAGCAGCAGAAGAAGAAGAGTTTTTATCCGACTAGCAGTTCAGCAAAGGCGTTGCTGATATGCTTGACTCATGTGCCGGTGATGGCAAAGCCTGATCGCTGAGCATATTTCTCATCATGATAAATATTCATGAGATCGCTTCAACGGTATAATTATACAGACTAAAAAACGCACACATACACGCACAGGGGATTAACATGTAAGTTTAGTGCAATAGCCATCGCTAAAAATCCACATGGCTTCGTCGAAAGAAAGGAAAACAGACTCATTAAAACATCTGCAACATCATCATTGTTAAGCTTTTCCAGCCGCGTCTAAAACCCGCCGCGTCTTTCGTAGCTTATTCACCTCGCCTGTCAGTTATATGATGACACGAAGGATTTTTACGTTACGGTCCAATGGCCTCTTTGAATTACTAATGACGCAGACACCGTCTCTGGTCATACAAAACCACAGGTTACTTATACAGAATCATGTTAGGTTTGTTCACATCCCTTTTTTCTTCTTCTCCTATCCCCTTTTTTGAACACAGTTATTGATGAGGGTCCAAAAGACAGGTGCCTTTGAAGCTTATGGTATTTTTTTTCAACACTTAAAGAAGGTGTTTAGATTTTTAGAATGTTTGATATTTGGATAATGAAAAGGCGGATAAGAACCCAAACCACCAATCTTTTCTTTGCTTGAAGGATCATGGGTGAAAGTGCTTGCTTATATAATAGGTCTTTCGTCTTCATTGTGACATTAACGAAAACAAGTAAGGATAATAATCGACATAAGAATAACAGGTGTAAAAGTAGTATTAGCAGTAATCATTATCATTATTATTATTATCATTATCATTATTATTTACGGAAGTAGTAATTGTAGTAGTAGTGACAATAGCAGCAACAAGCAATATCATTATCCTTTTTACTATTATTTTAGTAGTGGTAGTAACAATAATGATAAGGATGATGATGATGATGATGATGGAAATTATAATAGCATTGATACTACTAATGTCAGTAGAAAGGATAAAGGTGACAACAGCAAAACCAGTAATGATAATGATAATGAAGATGATGATAATGATGATAATAATAATAAGAAGAATGATAACAATAATAATAATGATGATAATACTAGTAACAACAATAATGATAATACTAGTAACAACAATAATGATGATAATGATAATACTAACAATAATGATAGTAATAATAATAATGATAATAGTAGTAATAGTAGCAGTAACAATAATGAAGATAATAGCATTAACAAGTGCAACAACAATGCTGCTGCTGCTGATGATGATGATAATGACAATAATGATAACGATAATGACAAGGAAATGACAAAGATAACGATAACAATAATGGTAAGAATAATAACAACGACAATAACAATCACCATGCTAAGAATAACATCAACAAAGACATCAACAGCAACAGCAACAACAGCAACACTCCAGAAAGAAACAACACCACAACAGCCATCGTCTGTAACGAAGGTCGAGCGAAATCCTTCCACGGACCATTCGAGAGACAGAAGGGAGTAAGGCTCCACCGCAGCGGGAAAAGGGATCGGAAGT
>BOPN01000053.1:214604-222104 GCA_017312705.2 Penaeus japonicus
ACACACACACACACACACACACACACACACACACACACACATCCACGCGGCAAATACTCAAACGCAGTCACATGTAAAGCAAAAGCCTAACCACAAGCACTGCAAGAAATCACATAAGATTAAACGTCAAAATCCCCGGCGCTTCGAGCCAGCCTCTTCCAATGAAAACACCAACTAATATGCATCTTATTTGGTGCTTCCTCCTCCTGAAGACCAATTTTGCGTCGACTCGATACCTGTCTGGTCCTGGTATTTACTCTCGACTTCTCTACTGCGTGTGTATTAATTCAAATATGTGTGGTTATGACTGTATAATCTATTTATCTATCTGTCTATCTATCTATCTGTTTTATCTATCTATCTGTCTATCTATCTGTCTACCTGTCTTTTTATTTATTTATCTATTCTTTATATAATTATCTATCTGTCTATCTACTTATCTATCTATCTGTTTAGCCATCTATATCTCTCTCTCCTTCTATCCATCTATCTATCTATCTACCTATCTAATATATGTATATATATACATATATATATATATATATATATATATATATATATATATATATATATATAAGGATAACAGTCATAATTCATTGATTTATCTATCTATTTCGGCAGCTTCATTAGCTATTCATACCCATTTCGTGTTCTACCGCAACGTGGTTGAGCAGGGAAACCCGATTAGCGCTAACGATAAGTATTGCGCTCATTACGGTACTCTCGCTTCGTAAAGGACTAAGCATATATATCAAATGCTGTAAATGTGAAGTCAGAAACCCCGATAATTCATATCAGTCCATTATACATTTATTAATTGCTTGCCGGAGATAGAATCATCCCGTAATCTTCTCCGTTGGGTGGAATATTATCATAATTGCTCGTGTATTATTCATGGTGCGTGTGTCCCGCGGCTGGAGGCCACGACCCCCACCCTCCCCCGCCACCCCCTTCCTTCCCTGCCATGGGCGTCTCCTCACGCCCAACCCTGTTATAGGCAGCCTCTTTTTGACTAGCCATACATGGGCGGCCTTCCTTCACAACACGCCCTTGCCATGAGCCGCCCACAGTTCACAAGTCCTTGCCATGAATGGTCACAGAATGGTTGATGTGCTGTGTGAGGTTAGGGTGACCGTGCTGTGCAAGTTGCGATGATGACCGTGCGTTTAAGTGGCAGGGTTCTGTGCGCCGACCGTGCCAATGAGGTGTTTATACACAGTGCATTTTCTTAACTACATGGCTTGTAAACTTTTCATTACGCATTTAAACACACACACACACACACACACACACACACACACACACACACACACACACACACACACACACACACACACACACACACACACACACACACACACACAAACACACACACACACAAACGCACAGACAAACCATGCTCACAAACAGACGAACACGGACAATATGCATATATAATTATAAATATACCCCCATATACATTACAACCACACAATCACACAGAAACTGAACGCGTAAATAAACAGACAAACCTGGACAAAATCCTTAAATAATCCCAAGCACACGCACACACACGAACACACACACACACACACACACACACACACACACACACACACACACACACACACACACACACACACACACACACACACACACACACACACACGCACACACACACACACACACACACACACAATCTAATCATTGCATCACCAGCTGCTACACCAGATCCTCACAAAGCCCCATTCCATCCAGGACTCCGGGTAGCATCAGGATTAATTAATCAAGACCTCAGTGCAGGCCTAGCGACGATGGAGTCCTTGGTGTCTCATACGGACATTTCCACGTCTTTATCTCATATTTTTATCTATTTCTCTCGTTCTCTTTACTCACTTAGGTATTTAGTTTGTTTACGTACAAGAGCGCTACCACATGGTTCCGTATCTTGTGTGGGATTAGGGGTATGTTTTTTTTTCTGTGATGTTGGGCGTACTATGTGCCTGGGGTGTCTGGTCGACTGACTGCGCGGATGTTGTTGGGTGTCCTTTGATGTTGTTCGTATACTCTCTGCACTGGATTATTCCTTTTCTCGCAGATTTTCAGAAAGGTTTGGTGATGTTACTTCCGCATGTAAATGGTCGGGTTAGTTTCAGCTAATGCACTTTCTCTCCGTCCTTAATCTTTATAGGTCTTATTTCTTTCTCTATCTCTTTCTCCACACACGCTCACACACTTACACAGCGGGGAAAATGTTAGTATAGGAACACTGTAATTGGAGCTTACGTATGGTACGAACAGTATATTTTCGTACTATGATTTGTGAAGTTTTTTTCTTAATGTACCGTTCGGTAGACCAGTCTAATTCTCCAGTATGTACCTTCAGTTTATGAAGTTCATAAAGCTTATACCCGGAGCTTGGAGATTTGCTTAAAGGTCAAGTCTGTACATCAATATTTAATCAGATGACACGATTATCATATCCTTTGATAACAATCTCAGATGCTCAGCTCTTCTGCTAAAAAAACTACCAATCTATAACATCTACTTTACGATCGTCACCAAAACGAGCACATAAACGCTCACTCCATTATGGAATGACATCAACACTGATTACAGAAAACGTTTTTTTCGAAAGAGTGCCGGGAAATCCAGGCGTGGTTATCCAGAATGTGGGTCTAGCGGTCACGACCCTTCGCCGCTCTGTCTGTCTTACACGGAGACGCTCGCTATATTTGGTGCAAGAGAAAAGGGGTTATCTGATTGGCCGTGCTAGCCATCACAAGGTCCCAGTTTTATCGCATCGATAGTATAGCTCTCCGTAAGAGATTTCTGGACGACCCTCCGATGCGCCTCTTGGCTGATTACCTCTGGTGCAACTGCGGGAGAACAGCTGTGGCGAAGGATACTCTGTTGGGATTCCCTTTACTAGGTGTCTCGTACGTTGGCGTCGCAGGGATCGTCATATTACTCACTTCGATGTCCTACGTATAATTGATAACTTGAATCCTCCCTATATACTGCATTTGCCCTGTAAACATTAATCATTTAACATATACACCGTACATTTCTCAAGTCTTCCCGATGCTCAGGTTAGTACGCCCTTTCTCACCCACTCTCCTTCGCCTTTCCCCCCTCCTCGGCCACGCCCACCACCGCTATGGTGTGGCAAGGCAGGCGGACGGGCGGGGTCAGCGAGGCGTGGTGACTGGCTTGTGTTACGGTCATGCGGAGAAAGAAGAAACAAAATCTCGGCCGTGAGAGCGTGGGAACCTGCAGGCCGCCTCCCCTGCAAGACGAGGTCACGCCGGTTCGACCACATCTGCAACACTGCAACACGAGGTCACGCCAGCCCAGCCACGCCTGGAAAATTGCAAGGCAGTGTCGTGCTGGCATTAGCGTTTGGTCATGATGGTACCAGCATACATGCACATTAGCGGGGGAATCGGCTCTACAAACGCGAAGTAACGAGGCCATGGCAGTGCAACCGCCCATTGTAACATTAGATCACGCATGCACTATCATCTCTGCAAAAAGGGAAACAAAGATTACATCCGGATAATTACATCTACAAAACAAACCATTGTCAAATATGCTTGGCGATAAAGACATTACGAAAATAATAGTAATAATTCTCCACTACATAAAAACACATGAAATTATCCCTCATGCACACAATCAACTCAAGCATACACTGTCGTTAAAACATTGCATAATTCCTTTCGGAGGAGACGACAATGGTCGAAATCATGCATTATGCAAAGGGTCACGCCGACCTCCTGCAGGGGCGTGAAACATGCCAGCCATCCGACCCCCTCTCCCTCCACCCTACCCCCTCTTCCCTCGCCCTACCCCCTCCTCCACTTACCACCACCCAAACCCCTTCTCCGCTTCCCTCTACCCTACTCCCCTTCCTCACTCCATTCCACCCTACCCACTCCTCCATTCCCTCCGCCCTACCCCTTCCTGCACTCTCCTCCACCCTAACCACCCCCTCTCTCTTCCGTCCTGACCTCCCTCCCCTACACCCTTTCCCCTCCCCCCTCTGCCCTAGCCCCTTCCCCCCAACTCCTCCCTCCCACTTCGGCCCCAGCCCCTCCCCCCCAGCTCCTCCCTCCCACCTCCCCACGCCCGATAGACGCCCAACACCCGCCCCGATATCGCCGTTCATTAAAACCCGACACGAACAGCATCATGCTCGGCGCGACGGTTAGTGAATCAAAGCGATATGTCAACTTATCTGGACTCTTTTTTTTAGGTCGTTTTTCTTTCTTATTGAACCACTTGTTGCATGCATGTTGGAATTTATAATCAGCATCCTTCTATATTAAACTTCTTATATTATCAATCTCTCTCTCTCTCTCTCTCTCTCTCTCTCTCTCTCTCTCTCTCTCTCTCTCTCTCTCTCTCTCTCTCTCTCGCTCTCGCTCTCTCTCTCTCTCTCTAAGTCAAAGCCTCTCTCTCTCTATCTCTCTTTATCTCTCTCTCTCAAAGTCTAAGTCAAAGTCAAAGACAAAGTCTCTCTCTCTCTCTCTCTCTCTCTCTCTCAAAGTCAAAGTCAAAGTCAAAGTCTCACTCCCCTCCCCCCCCTCTCTCTCTCACTCTCTCTCTCTCTCTTTCCCTTCACATTCATATAGCGAGAAAGTTACGTTGCTCATATAGGCGCACATAAGTTCCCCCCGAGGGTCTGGAAGAGCATACCTAATTCAGCCTTTGTGTACTCCATCATTAAGGCCGATATTCAAATGAAGCTATTTTACCAAAGGCCCTCAACTGGCGCGGTATCATCACCACTCAAAACGTGTCAGTGTCATGTTCCGCCGATGCTCGCTCCGTCTCCTGTTATCTAAGATTAAATTAATTCGGGCGGATTCCGAGTAAGCTAAAAGGGGGCTCTTTATAACAGGGTGGAGGGGCGTGGACTGGTTCCTTTATCATCATTTGTCAATGAGTATGTGTCTCTCTGCGCACGCATGATTGAGAATGTCGTAGGGTCTAGTGTCTTCAGTGATATGAATAAGATAAAAAACAAATATAGAAAGAAAGCAATTCATAAACAAAATAAGTCAAGAAGAAGAAGAAGAAAACAACGAAAAAAACGGAAGATTGAAAAAAAACGGAAAAAAAAGATTCAAGAATCAAGATTTCTCAAAGTTATTCGAAACATTTGTATTCTCAGATATTAAACACACCCTGTCAAGCTGAGCTATATATCAAATGTTGGGGAAAAAAAGGAAACGAGATTCTGGCAACTGGCAACTTCATAATTTTCTCCCAATAGTTTATGTCGACAGCTGAGAACGTCTTCATGGGAAAGATCTTGAATTTGTCTTTTATTTTCATTTTATTATCATCGGCACGTTGCTTCTTTTAATATATTTTTTTGTCATTACAGTGTCGGTAATGATAGTAATGATAATGATAATGATAATGATGATGATAATGATAATGATAATGATAATGATGATGATAATGATAATGATAATGATAATGATAATGATAATAACAACAGCAGAAGACAGCTACAATATTATTTAACCCAACAACAATAGTAACAACAACAATCATTATCATAACCATCATTATTACAATAGTCAACACTATTATTATTATTATTACTCGAAATATCACTTTTTTCAATTATTGCAAACACATACACACACTGATGATAAAAAGGCACTCCACATTTTCATATCAGTAAAATATCATCAGACCTTTAGAACAAGAATTTCTATTTTGATTAAACAGCTGATCACATGCAGCTGGAAGAGATGCAGTGTAGCTACAAATTCAAACACACAAAAGAAAATAATCAACACAATATATTCTCGCTTGGAAAAATAAGTCAGCCATAAAATTCGATCAGTTGTGGTACCTCAATTCCTCCATTTATTTGCATTGACGGGTTTCCTATATTCATTTATCTGCTTCTAGTATATCGGATTTAAGGCATTTGGCCCAGTCGGCTATGGAGATATATTTCAATCGATGGCATTTTGAGGATAATGAATGATCAAGTATCGTATCGTATTTTTTTATTTTATTCTGTTCACTATTTTCTTCTTCTTCTTCGCCATCTCCTTTTTCTTCTTCTTCTCCTTCCCTTTCTTCTTTTTTTCTTTTCCTTCGCTTTCTTCTTTTTTCTTTTCCTTCTCCATCTTCTTCTCTTCTTTCTCCTCTTTTTCTTCTTCGTCTTTGTCTTCTTCTCTTCTTCGTCTTCTTATAACCATCGTGATCATTCTCCCTGCTCTCTTTTCTCTTGACTTGGGTTCGTATCTTTCGGTTATCGTCTCCTAAGAATCCCCACTTTGGAACGGATGGTCTCCCCCCCCCCCTCCCCCCCGATGTTCTGGTACAAGGCCAAATTCAGATGAACAGAAATAGTCTTCTTGGAAAATGGTTAATATCCTCTTACTGCTACATATAGGAAATCGTGTGTGTTCCTTGTATGTATCGGAGTATGAGAGATTACGGTGGTATTAGTAGCAGGCTTACGTAGTTGTTTTGTGGAGACTTTCAATGATTGCTTCTATTGTTTTTTTGTTTGTTTTTCTCGTTGTTTTATTTAAATTTCAAATTGTATATACTTTGCCTAAAAAGGGCTTCGGTTTCGGTGTGTTGCGTCTCAATAATGTATTTGCTAGCACACACACACACACACACACACACACACACACACACACGCATGCACACACACGCATGCACACACACACACACACACACACACACACACACACACACACACACACACACACACACACACACACACACACACACGCACACGCACGCACACACACACACACGCACGCACGCACATGCACACACACATTCGTAAACACTAAGACTCGCAAACGTAAGCACAATGAAGAACACGCCTTGTCATATACTGTATTAACAACAACACGACCGTACATTCATCGCTGTACGCTCAGGAAACCGGATAATTACCATATAGCTTACATCAACAACCACATTTGCAACAGTAGCGCACTCTCTGCATTGCAACAGCGCAATGGATCACACGACAACAGCCGCAGCAGGAATGTACTTATGATCTTAGAAAGCGAAAAATCTCACAGACTCAGCTCACAGTCCGAGCACATAGATTCAACTCAAGGCCTCAGCTCACACACACGCAACCCTCAGATTCATCTCACAGTCCAAACACACAGACTCACCTCACAGACCCAACGCACACAAGCAACAAACAGACTCAACCTCACAGTCCCATCTCACAGACCCAGCTCACAGATTCAGCTCACACCGGGCCCCGAGGATTCACGAAGAACCCCTCGGGACTCACGCACGAGGGTCAATGACCTCGCTGCCCTTCGACCTCCTGACCTCCTCCTCCTCCTCGCTCTCGACCCCTTAGTGCCGCCAGCGCCATCTTCAGCGGTGTGGGTCACGACCGATCTTCACCCGCGGAGAACATTTAGAATGGTTTTATTTATGGAAGGGTCTGTGAGGCATGTGGAAGTATGTTCATTCTGATAACGAGGGGGATTAAAAAACTTTATA
>BOPN01000053.1:234604-237104 GCA_017312705.2 Penaeus japonicus
CAACACTTAATCTTTATCTTCAGGTGTACGCTGGGATACTAATGTCAAGCTTACTGTTGGTCAGGGAAGTGTCACCTGTCTGTTGTTTGTCCGTCACTACGATTGCCGGTTGGGTGTTTCGCGATAATTACAAAATTTTAATTGTTTTATTGAATCCAGGGAAGTGTATAAAGAAAAGAGGACATAAAGAGGGAAAATGATGTATTTAAGGGGGTCTTTATAACGTGTGTTCTTCTGATTTTATGCTCGCCAATAAAACCAAGTACAGAGCAAGGTGGCATGAATGACGCAAGCTTGAATAACAAATGTGTACTTATTAGTATGTGAGTAAATAATAAAAATGTGTGTGTAAGGGATGCTCTCACGTATGAGTAAGTACTCTAAAAATATGTGACATACTAACGGTCGCACTAATTGTTATATAGTATGAATCCAGATATGTTTATAAAAAAGCTTGTTAAGATACTTTATATAGGAATGTGTTAGATAAGGTTATTTCGATATCGTGTAATTTACATTATTTGTTTGTCTGTCTGTCTGTTTGTCTGTCTGTCTGTCTCTCTCTCTCTCTCTCTCTCTCTCTCTCTCTCTCTCTCTCTCTCTCTCTCTCTCTCTCTCTCTCTCTCTCTCTCTCTCTCTCTCTCTCTCTCTCTCTCTCTCTCTTTTACCCTTTCCCTCACCCTATCTCTCCCCCTCCTCTCTTTGTCTCTCACCTCTTTCCCTTCCTGTATCTTTCCCCATGACCTCCCTCTTTTTACCTCTCCCCTCTCTCACCCCTTTTCTTCCCCTCCCCCTCCTCTCCACCTCCTCTCTTCCTCCCCCTCCTCTCCTTCTCCCCCTCCTCTCCTCCTTCCCCTTTTCTCCCCCTCCTCTCCTCCTACCCCTCCTCTCCTTCTCCCCCTCCTCTCCTCCTACCCCTCCTCTCCTTCTCCCCCTCCTCTCCTCCTCCCCCTCTTCTCCCCCTTCTCTCTTCCTCCCCCTCCTTTCCTTCTTCCCCCTCCTCTCCTTTTCCCCCTCTTCTCCTCCTCTCCTCCTCCCCCTCCTCTCCTCCTCCCCATCCTCTCCTCCTCCCCCTCCTCTCCCCCTGCTCTCCTCTTCTCCCTCCTTCGCTCACGTCCTTCCCTTCCTGTCCCTGTCTCTCTCTGTCCCTTACCTCGCCCTTTCGCTTTGAGAGGCTTGTCTGAGGCCTAATTCCGGTAATCTTGTGTTATCTCAGCTGTCTCTCGCCCCGCCCCTGGGTTGACTTCTCAAGTTCACTTTGAATTCTTGGCTGGAGGTCTGTTTTTTTTTTTCTTTTCTTTTTTGGGATGTTTTTGTTTCGTATTATTGATTGTAAAGTCCTTGTTGTTGTTATTAATGTTATTGCTATCATTATCATTGTTGTTGCTTATGCTGTTGTTGCTTATGCTGTTGTTGCTCATGCTGATGTTGTTATTGTTTGTGTCATTATTGTTTTAGTATTTTATGTATTGTCATCATGATTTTTGTTTTTTACTGTTATTGTTATAAGGATGGTAGTAGTAGTAGTAATAGTAGTAGTAGTAGAAGTAGTAGAGTAGTTACATTGGTAGTAATAGTAGTACTGCTACTATTATAGCCCCTACTCTGATACCACTGCTACTACTGCTGCTACTGCTACTGTTACTGCTAACACTACTACCATTACTTCTGCTGCTGATAGTAACGAAACTAGTGATAATGATAATTACAATAATGGTGATGATGATAATGAAAATGATACTCATAATGATAATGATGACAGCAGTAGTAATAATGATAATAATGATGATAATGAAAATAATGATAATGATTATGATAATGATAATGATAATGATCATGATAATGATAATGATAGTAATGATATTAATGCTAATGGTAATAATGATAATGAATATAATGATAATGATAATAATAACAACAACAACAAAAATAGCTATGATAATAGATAGTGATGATAACAGTGATGATGACAATGATACCAATGATAACGATGATAATTATGAGGATGGTAATAATGATAATGATATCAATACCAATGATAATAACACTGATACTGATAATCACAATAATGATAATGATGATAATGAAAATAATGATGATTAGGATGATAATAATGATGATACATTCTTAGCAGGATGATAATAATGATGATACATTCTTAGCAGGATGAAAATAATGATGAGGATAATTATGATAATAGCAATAATGATAATAATGATAGTAATAATAACAATAATGATAAGGATAATAATAATAACAATGATGATGATAATTATAGTAATAACAATGACAATACTGATAGCAATGATAATAAGAATGGTAATAATGATGATGATGCTAATAATGATAATAATTATAATTATGATAAGGATGATGATGATAATAATGATAATGATTTTAATTATGATAAGGATGATAAGGATGATGATGATAATAATAATAAGAATGATACCTCTACTACTACTACTTCTAATAATAACAAAAAATAATAATAGCAAAG
>BOPN01000053.1:252104-254604 GCA_017312705.2 Penaeus japonicus
AATCTGATTTATAGACGAGCCACACGCTTACTTTGTTATAATGTGCGATGACGTCACTCCTTCCGTTTTATGGCGGCGCGTGGCGGACACGCGCCCGACGCATTGCACGGAAAGGCGCACGGATTGCACGTGGACACGTTCTCTCTGCTGCGTTATTCATGTGTGAACCGCTCTAACTGTATTTGTTCTATCACACACACAGACACACACACCATACACACACGCACACACGCACACACACACACACACATAAACACACACACACGCACACACACACACACACACACACACACACACACACACACACACACACACACACACACACACATATATATATATATATATATATATATATATATATATATATATATATATATATGTGTGTGTGTGTGTGTGTGTGTGTGTGTGTGAATGTATGTACGTTTACATTCATATATCTCAATTCTTTCGGCTTTTAAGATTAGCACAAAGACGTACCCTTGCATCGCATGACAAATTTCAAGCTTCGCTACTTTCATAAAAAAAAAAGAAAAAAAGAAAAGAAAGACTCACATAACCCCCATACCCGGACAGGTATGTGGACTCCTCACTCTTTCCACTTTGAGACACTATGCTTCGACTTGCAAGACGGCAGAGCTTCTCAAAGGAGATTTTCCCCTCCGACAGCAGACACCTGGTAGTGATGGGTCCTCTCAGTGCAGGGATAGGCCTGTGGACACCTGGTGCTACAATCCTTATTCCATCTTACAGTAATACACCTCTTCCTCCTTCTCTACCTCTATTTTTTCTTTTATTTCTTCGTTTTATTTCCATATTCTTTGCATTCTTCTCGTTATTTTTTTTTCTTCTTTTTACCCTCTTTTCTTCTACTACTTCCTCGTCCTCCCTTCCTCCTCCGCCACTTCCTCCTTCCCCAGCTCATATGACTCCCCTTCATCCTCACCCCCCCCATCCCCTTCCCATCCCCCACCCCGCCCCTTCCTTGTCATGCCGCGTCAGCCACTGCGGAGTCCATCTTGGTGAATGGTCACGTGACGCGACTTTGGGAGCCGTCAGCGGACCTTCATGGCGCGTCCGTCTCCATTACGGGGCGACCGAACATAGATGGGTGGTGATGGCGGATACACACGCGTATACACATACAAGTGGTTATATTCATATGGCTATAATACGTAAAAAGAGGGATACATACTCTTAATGCATGCACGTATACATATCATACACATTAGCAACCGCCCCCCCCCCCCTAATGCATACGCAAGCATACGAACGATACCGTTTACATGCACAATGCACGTAGGCATAATCCGCATCCCTTACACAGGCATATTCCCTCTCACATTAGATGGCTATCATACTCACAAAAGACATCTTCCTTTAAATGTTTTTTAATATCCTTCTCTCTTCTGTGTTTTCTTGCAAGCAGTTCCTAAAGCCGACATTCTCTTTCCATTAGTAACTACCACGAAGTGTGTGTGTGTGTGTGTCATATATATATATATATATATATATGTGTGTGTGTGTGTGTGTGTGTGTGTGTGTGTGTGTGTGTGTGTGTATGTGTCTGTATACTTCATTTTCATCGGAATTTCACTGGAATACATCTCAGGAAATCATAAATCAAGCTGTAAAGTTTTCAGTCTACTCGACTTCGCTTAATGGAGAGTGTTAGACTCATAAAACATTACAAAGTCAAGTTGCATCTAAATGTGTCATCCTGTGCATCTGCAACACAAAGAATATTTTAAGCTTCACGTGGAAGCTTCATTGCAAGATAAAATTGCATCGTCACTTCATTTCACTTCACTTTGTTCTGGCGTTTTCCTCGACGAGTTGCAAGGGTTGTTGTGAATATGTTAATGAGCATATTCTTCCGGACTAAAAGGACAAGCTTTCTTCTGTTCATAAAGTTATGAATGTTCTTACAAGGTTCTTACATTTTTTTTTTTTTTTTTTTTTTTTTTTTTATTAGGTTATGTTTATTATAATGATGTCTTATCATCACTATTATCGTAATGATCAAAATCATTATAATGATTATTGTTAGCATTATATATTTTTTAAGCATTACTGTTGTTATTATTATCGTCATCTTTTTTATGATGCCGATGATTATGAAAATGAATATCATCGCTATTGTTCTTGTTATTATTATTTTTCTTATCTTATTTTCTTATCTACTTTCTTCTTATTAATATACTATTAGTTCTTGGCTTTGATTTTTGTTGCATGAATAATCCTGACCTCGTTTCTAACAAATATTAAGAGATAGTTTCATGCTTTAGAAATTTTACTTGTGATAATGGGTGGATGGATTTTTTTTAAATGAAAAAAAAAGTATTTTAAAGTAGTATAGATAAACACCTACCCACCCACCCACCCACACACACACACACACACACACACACACACACACACACACACATATATATATACACACACATATATATATATGTGTGTGTATGTGTGTGTGTGTGTGTATGTATGTCATTATATCTAA
>BOPN01000053.1:269604-272104 GCA_017312705.2 Penaeus japonicus
TCTTCTGACGAGGAAGAGGGCAAGGTAGGGAGTGTGTGTGTGTGTGTGTGTGTGTGTGTGTGTGTGTGTGTGTGTGTGTGTGTGTGTGTGTGTGTGTGTGTGTGTGTGTGTGTGTGTGTGTGTGTGTGTGTGTGTGTGTGTGTGTGTGTGTGTGTGTGTGTGTGTGTGTGTTTGGGGATAGGGGCGGGGGCGGGGGGCTGTTGTAACGACTGGTGCGCCAAAAGACCGGTGTTTGTCTCTTAATGTTTGGAACTGATGTTATCATTGGAGTGAACACAAGCATAAAAATAGAGTATTGGTAAAACACATGCGCTTGTAAAAAGTATTGCAAATTAGTGCCTGCAGGAATAGAAAGGTTTTATTTGTGATGATCACGTGATGATGGAGTTCATTGTTGCATTTCATTCCATTTCACAAACTACTTTTGGGAAATCGGGAAAGAAAAGACGAATAGATAGATAGTGGAAAGGATGAAGAAGATAAAGGAGAAACAGAAGAAGAAGAAGAAGAAGAAGAAGAAGGGGAAGGGGAAGGGGAAGAAGAAGGAAAAGAAGAAACAAACTAAACAAAGGCAAAAAAAGAAGAAAAAAAAAACATCATTTATAACTATCTTTGTAAGAACATAGAGATATTAATCACTATCCTGATATCTTATACCAATTATCATAAAGACTGCATTAAAAAGACGCACGAAAAAATAAAAATGAAGAAATGGAAGAAGAAGAAGGAGGAGGAAAAGAAAAGAAAATGACGAAGAAGGAGAAAAAGAAGAAGAAAAAATGAGAAGAAGAATTATGATAACAATAATGATAATCAAGGGAAGAAGAAGAAATGAAAAATAACGCAGGGACTGTCTTTGACGTTGTCGTGGGTCGCCACTGACATTTCCAAAAGACCTCATCTTGTGTTCTGTAATATCTTGGCCTTTGTTTATCTAAATGCGGACCACTTTTTATGGGATGTTTACTCTCTTTGTCCGTTGTCTCTTTATCCGAAATGGCTGAGGGCAGCGCACAAAGGACAGAGGTAATATGCCAGGTTTTTGTACGTGTTAAACAAGACAAGGTTTTTTTACTTTTTTTTTTTTTTTTTTGCTTTCTTTCTCTCTGAGTTTTTTATTCTGATTGCTTGTACGTACTTTTTTCTCTCTTTGTCTCTTTTTCTTCCTCTTTTTCTCTTTTTTTCTTTTCTCTCTCTGTCTCGTTCTTTCTTTCTCCATCTTTCTTACACTCTCTCTCTTACTCTTTTTGTCTCTTTTTCTCCCTCTTTCCCACCTTCCCTCTTTCTCTCTCTTTCCCTCCCTCCTTGTTTCTATCTTCGTCCTTCCCTCCCTCCCCCTTTCTCTCACTCCCTCTTTCTGTCTCATTCCCTCCCTCCACTTTCAATCTTCAACCCTCCTTCTCTCTATCTCGCTCCCTCCTTCTTCCCCTTCCCCCCTCTTTCTCTCTCACTCCCTCCCTCTTCCTCTCCCTCGCTCTCTTTCCCTCCCCGTGATCATAACCCACCCAACCGGAGCGCCACCACGATACGTACTTTGCCTGAGCCATAAAAAAAGAGCAGAGGAGACACTCCAGACCGCGGGCGTGGGGTGGGTGGGGGGAGGGGGAAGGGGAAAGGGGGAGAGGGGGCGGGCTCGTCTCAGGCTTTCGATCTTTTCAGAACCTTTATGGGAGGTCGGACCAGCAACGGCGGGCCTGGGCTGGTCCCGTCTTTGAGGCCCTCCTTCACCAGACGTCAAGGCCAGAAGGGAAGGGAAGGGAAAGGGGAGGGGGTGGGGGAAGGGAAAGGGGAGGGGGAGGGGAGGGAAGGTGGAGTGGTGGTGGGTTGGGGGTTGGGTTGGAGGGGGAGGGGTTGAGGTTAAAGGAGGGTGTGTGTGTGTCTGGGTTGGGAAGAGCAGAGTGATAGAAATGTGTCCTGTTCCTTTTTTGAGTGTGGGAAGGGGGATGGAAAGGAGAAAATTGGTTTTCCTCTGACTCTGCAATGTATTTAATGTGTCTGCACACACGTGTGCAGACACACAGACACACACAATTGTACACACACACACACACACACACACACACACACACACACACACACACACACACACACACACACACACACACACATACACACACAATATATATATATATATATATATATATATATATATATATATATATATATATATATATATATATATGTGTGTGTGTGTGCATGTGTGTATGTGTGTGTCTGTGTGCACATGTGCGTGTGTGATATATATGTGTGTATGTATATATATATATATATATATATATATATATATGTATATATATATATATATATATATATGTATGTATATATATATATATATGTATATATATACACATACATATATGTAGGTATATGTATGTATACACACACACACACACACACACACACACACACACACACACACACACACACACACACACACACACACACACATATATATATATATATACATATACAGTATACGTGTGTGTGTACGGTTTTAAAT
>BOPN01000053.1:277104-279604 GCA_017312705.2 Penaeus japonicus
ATTCTTTATCTCTCCCTCGACATATTTTCCTCTCCCGGGCGGCCAAACAACCTGCGATTTCATGCAGAGTCAGTCTCAGTACACAGCGGCCGTATTCGCAATAACGAGGTTTCGCTACCCTGCTAGATGAAGGAGCCGAGCGAGAGGGGAGCGCGAGAGAGGGGAAGAAAGAAGGGGGAGGTGAGAGCGCGTGAAGGGGAAGTGAGGAGAGGAGCTTGTGTAAGGCTCCATTCATCTCCTTAATTACAACGGTGAAGCAAAGATTCACCGGCCCGGAATCGGTGTCAGAAATAACTCCCTAGACAGTGAGTGCGTGTTATGCCAGAGCGAGGGAAGCCGAGGGGAAAGGGGAAAGCATTAGGGCGAGCCAGGTGTTGATGTCGGGGGTCAGGGACACGGGAGAGGGGAGAGGGAGGGGAGGATGAAGGGAAGGGGAGGGAGAGGGAGGAGGAGGAGTAGGGAGACGAGGTGGAGTAAGGGGGAAGGGAGGAAGGTGGGAGGGTGACGGGAGGGAGAGGGAGAAGGAGGAATATAGAGACGTAGTGGAGTAGGGGAAAGGGAGGGGTAAGGAGGAGGTGGAAGAATGAAAGCAGGGAAAGGGAGAGGGAGGAGAAGGGAAACGAAGTGGAGGGTAAGGAGGAGGAAAGGTAAAGGGAGGGTGGTGAAGAGAAGAGGCATGGAAGAGAAAGTAAAGGGCGGAAAAGGAGGGAGGGAAAGGGGAGTAAGGGGAGATGAGGAGAAGAAGATAAAGGAGGAGAATAGAAGAGAGAAGAAAGCAAAGAAGTAAATAATTCGGCTCGGGTTCAACGCCATGATCAACGATAACAATATCCCTTAGCAACATTGGCCCGCGTTGATCTTAGTCATGCTTCACCTTTCTTCAATGTCCAATTCACGTGAGTTTTGCTCTTATTAGAAAATCGTACCATACCCCCCCCCTACCCCCCTGCAGCTCCACATTCCGAATCCCGAATCCATTTCTTCCCATCCATTCTTCTCCATCGAGACCATTTTTTCCACATGCATGAACCCATTCATAGGAGGTGCTTTTCTTGCACCCCCCCCACCCCCCGCTCACGCCCCACACCCACACACACCAGCCCTCATACACCCTTCCCTCTCTCCCTCCCTCCCTCCCTCCAGCCCAGACACACAACCTAAAGAAAAGTCAAAAAACGAAATAAAAATAAAAAAAGAACAAAAAATTCTCAGAACGCGGATGGCCGTGTCTTAATTCCACTTGTGTCTCGCTTTGATAGCCAAGTGTGAGACCTTCTCCTCGTTGTTTTCTCAGGCGCGAGAGGAGCGAGGTGGCGTGCAGACAATGGCATCCCTCCCCCGGTGTTTTAGTCTTACCTTGGGACCCACATTTTCTTTTGAAACAGAAAACGGGCACCGAGGGAAATTGCGTCAGGAAAGTTGTAAGAACGAAAGTATGCTTAAAAGCGCTTTGTGAGGAGACGCACGAGTGTTGGGTCTTCGCCACTCACTCGTTTATTTTCGAATTTTAAGCGCTCGTTCTTTTTCTTCTCCTTTTTTTGTTTATATATTGTCGTTTATTTCCATCTTCGTATTTTTTTCCTTCACGTATTTATCCTCTGAGCAAGACGACTTCGTTTACATTTCCTTCCATCACCGTTTCTTATCTACCAAGGCACGCTTATGCACCTCACCTTTAAGAATCGCATTCGACTTAACAAAACACGAATAAAAAAGAAGAAAAGAAAGGAAAGAAAAATGGTAACACGATTTGGGCGCACCTCAATGTCACTCTCGTCCTCTGCTTCACGACTCGGGCGCCTTAGCTCGATCTCAGATAAGTTTTGATAGACTTTTAAGGGTAGGATTGTGAAAAGAGGAGCACGCGTGATAGCCTTTCACGAAATTCTATACCTTCTAGTGGTGATTTCTTTTATATGTTTAGTGTGTGTGTGTGTGTTTGTTTGTGTGTGTGTTTGTGTGTCTGTTTGTGTGTGTGTGTGTTTGTGTGTCTGTTTGTGTCTGTGTGTGTTTGTGTTTGTATTTGTGTTTGTGTGTGTTTGTGTTTGTGTGTGTGTGTGTGTGTGTATGTGTGTGTGTGTGTGTGTGTGTGAGTGTATATGTTTGTGTTGGTTTCTTTATGGATATATGTTTTGTGTACGTGTGTTTGTGTTGGTTCTTGGGTGCACATGCGTTTTTGTGTATGTGTGTGCTTGTGTTTGTGTGTGTGTGTGTGCGTGCGTATAATCCACATACACACACAAGCGCATCTCCTTAAAGCTCTCAAGCAACACCAGCCTTCAAAAATCATTCTTATCTTTAAGAAAGTGAGAGAGTAAGAAAAAAAACGGAAATGCCCATATCTCTCAATCACCGCAGAGACAAAAGGCCGTAGTGACGAGTGAAGAGAGCCATGACAATGGGGTAGTCAGACCTGCCTCACCCATGGATCTTTTCCTCGCATCTCACTCGCGGCAGACAATGGCCGGGGACGGAGGGGGCGGGGGAGGGGGCCGGGAGG
>BOPN01000053.1:302104-304604 GCA_017312705.2 Penaeus japonicus
CTTTTCCCTTCTTGATTACTGGATTATTGTCTAGTTTCAGATCTGATGAGACGACGAAGCAAAAAGAAAAGAAAAATGAGGTGAAGGAAGAAAAAAGAAAAGAAAACAATGAGTTGGGATATTTACAAACACGAAAGTTCAAGGTAACGAAGACAGGAAGAAAAGCTGTCCTTCGTGGAAACCCTATCCAGCCTTTTGCTCACCCTTCCAACCCTCGCCCTCCAGCGCCCCCCTCTCTTTCCCTTTTCCTCTCCCGTCATCCATGTGCTTTATCTCCTTCCTCTTATCCTTCTTTATCCTCTCTCCTCCTTCTCCTTCTTCTCTTTCTTGACCTCCCTCTTTCTCATCATAATCTTCTTCATTCTAATCTCTGCCCTGCTTTCAATATCTCATTTGCCTCTAATTCAATTCTCTTCTTCTTCTGCAACTAATCTTCTTCCTCCTACCTCTTTTCCTTTCTTCTTTCCGCTACTCCTATTTTTCCTCCTTCTCCATTCCATTAATCTCCTCTTTGTCTTCCCCCTTTCTCATCCTGCTTCTCTTGTTCTTCCCCTTCCTCCTTCTCGACAATCTCTCACTCTCACTCAAACTTTGTCTTCTTTTTTCTTCCCTTCTCCTTCCTCTTCATCATCACCTTCATCCTCCTCTTCCTTCTCCTCTTGCTCCTCCTCCTGCCCATCTACTCCCCCCTCCTTTTTCTCTCTCCCTTTCTCCCCCCTTCCTCTCCCCTTCTTCTCCTCCTCCTTCTCCTCCTCCGCCTCTTCTTCCTTCCCCTCCTCCTCCTCCTCCTACTTCTTCTTCCTCTTTTCCCCTTCCCTCTCCTCCTCTTCCTTCTCTACCTCCTACCCCCCCTTCTCCTCCTCTTCCATCGCCTCTTCCTCCTCCTTCTCTTCCTTCTCCTCCTCATTCTCCTCCTCTTTCTCCTTCTCTTCCTCTTCCTCCTCCTCCTCTCACCCGTGTCCTCGTGGCCTCGTTACTCTCGCTCGGGAAAATCGAACGATAATCTATTTTGTTAATGTTTTTCTTTTGGCTTGACATGAAGGTGTCCTTTCTATCTCTACTATTTTTATTGGGGGATTTAAAGATATGTTGCACAGATAATGCCCAATATATACATATAAATATATAAATACATATATCATATATGTATATATACCTATATAATTATTTGTTGTGGTGACTTTTTAACATGATTACCATATTCAATTCTTTTAAGGCATAGATGAGATTCTATAGCTTTATAGTTAAATGAATTGAAGCTGCCTTTTATCAGGCAACATATGCTAAAGTTATTTCATCTACCATTTTCCTGTTTTTTTGTGAATGCAAATATCTGTCAGAGTTCATAGTATACATTATCGACACAGACACTTGGCAACCACATTTAATCTTTAATGTTATTGTATTATTGATTGTAGACTATATTGATATATATTATTTTTTTGTTGAGCAGTTGAGTGTCATGTTTGTGATTTGACCTCATGTGTGCATGTAGTGTATTACATGATTTTTCTCATTTTTGTTTGTAGCCTCATGCACTATGCATGAAAAACAAAGTTTGGTTCCTGTCTTCAGAGGATACTACCCTCTGATTTTAG
Source organism: Penaeus japonicus (assembly GCA_017312705.2). NCBI lineage: Eukaryota > Metazoa > Arthropoda > Malacostraca > Decapoda > Penaeidae > Penaeus > Penaeus japonicus. Next base: position 303,703 of record BOPN01000053.1, read on the forward strand.
ATGATTATAGGAAGAATTTCAGGTGATGTTGATGGTGGGGATAACTCCAAGGATAAGAAAGAAAAACCTTGGAATAACCTTCATGACACATGACTTCTTTGGAAGCTGTGACCTGCATTTTTAGTGATGCAAATGTTCACAACTCAGTAACTGAATAAGAAATTGGTGTTTACTTTTAGACATGAAGCAAGTGTCTAATTTTAGTGTGATCCTTCACTTACACACTTACAGAAGCTTTCATTCAGCTGATCTTAGCAGTTTAATGAAAGAGAGGTTGTAATATGTACCGATTGAAAAGCTAAGTCATCGTGTTCATAAAGAGTGAGTGTGTGTGTGACAATATATGTATATATATATATATATATATATATATATTCACACACACACACACACTTGTGCGATTGCAAAATTCGTGCGCTTGCGTCGGGGAGCTCAATACCCTAAGCTTTTCCTTTGTGGGTTTAAAGAAAACACATTGTATGTAAATGTGCGTGCATGTGTGTGCCCAAACTGTTTACAAGTGCCTTTGTATACACGTTGCCGCACAGTCATGCGTTGTTAGAGTTGGGTTTATTCATGATTCGTATACTTGCATTTGCATCTTGACATACATATATATGTTTAGGTAATGTGCATACATCTATAACGTGGTCTTTATGAAATCTTGATATCTGTATGAATATCAAAGCTCCCTGGTTGCAAAATATCCTTCCAGCCCCCTTTCTCCGTTGCATGTTCCGCAGCCAAAGGTGCAACATCATGCAACTTCAAGCATCACTACACGTTTTGATATTGTTGAACAAGAACTGGAATCCATCTAAGATGCTTCCTTGATAGTGGTAATCATGGCCATTTGGCCAAGTGTAGGATGACGAGTGGTGGCAGAGAGAGGGTAGGATGGC
>BOPN01000053.1:319604-322104 GCA_017312705.2 Penaeus japonicus
CACAGTCTGCAAGGAGCCTGCATCTACCAATGGTTTTGCTCTGCAAAGTATAGTTCTTAATATTTGTAAGAAAACAAATAATTTGAAATTGTTCTTTTTTTCCTGAATTTTAAAGTCTGGATACATATCAAGATGATCTAAGTTACATAAATACTACCTGGGTATTCATCGTAGTACATCAAATGAAATATACTTACGGCGATCTTGGTGCTATAAATTCACAGCATGAATGTTTCCCACATACCTGGCTGCTTCAGTAAGATGTTTGTTGTTGGTAAAGAGAGACTCCGACATCATTGGGATTCCTGGCTATGCACACAACCTGTAAGAGATAAAACGTTCGACTTTTTAAGAGTAATCATGATTCAGTGCTTTTAGATTATGAATGTTATTAGTTGTTGTTTTTTCTTATATCCTATTCATTTCTTATATTCTCTGTCTTTCCTTTTTTCTACCTTCGACATTGCAGTCCTCCTTTCTCTCTTTCTTCCTTTCTGACTCACTTTCCTCATCCATTATCGAAATCTCCATACCTAAAAGAAATGAGAAAAAGCAAAAACAACAATAACACTACGACGCACATATCACCACATAACACCCTGACCTCAAAGGTGTTAACAAGATCAGGTAAGACGACAGAGAGACGGAGGTGTGCGTCTTGCGTCTTGAAGAGCGAGGCGATGTCAGAGCGAGGTAGATAGATGCCTTTCCCCTTAATAGAAATCCTCCCCTGAGTATTGTTTCCGGAAATGCTCTACTTCCGATGGATTCTCGTGAAGAAGGGTGATTGAATCTCGCCCGTAACAACAACAAAAAAAGAAGAAAACAAGGAGAGTATGAATTTTACATCTTTGAAAGGCTAAATTCATGGCGTAGTGAATGAAAAAGACTAAAAAAACTGAAAACAATGAAAAAAAAATCTAAAACAAGTGAGATAAAACAGATCTATATACACAAAGAATTACTATAACGTTATTCTACATAAACGATATTCTGGAGTAACAGGCTTTATTATCCTCAAGGCAGACAATTGAGTCATTACCTTCACGTATAAATATTCATCGAATCAAAATGTCTAATAAAGTGATTATCAAGATTTTTCCCCCCGTGCATTAGAAACCGAAAGGAAGACGCTCAACTTACTCAATGAAAGGAACTCAAGGTGGACCTTTGTCACGGAGTCAAGGGCGAGCTGATCCCTCATCCTCCAAGCGACCCCCTGCCTTCACGTCATGCCATGCCAGCACCAGCACCTCCTCCTCCTCGAATCTGTTGTTGATGATGATAGGGATGATGATAATGATGATGATGATGAAGAAGATGATAATGATAATAGTGATAATGATAATGATATAATGATAATGATGATAATGATAATGATGATAATGATAATGATGATAATGATAACGATATTAATAATGATGATATTAATGATGATATTCATTCTAGTAATAATGATAATGATAATAATGATAGTATTAATAATAATGATAGTGATAGAAGTAATGATGATGATGATTATAGGGATAATAATAACAATAATGATAATAACGATGATAGTTATGATAATAATAATAATGATAATAAGGATAACAATGACAACGAAAAGATTACTAACAATAGTCATATAACTAATAAACTAATAACAACAGCAATAATAATAAACATAATAACAACAATAATGGCATCACAATTACCGGTTGCTTCTGATTTTTATTATGCGTTCAAAATGAATTGGAATACTTCCCTGCCAAAATGCTAGTGAATGCCGGTTTCAGCCAAGAATCTATGCCCCTTCCTCTGCAGTAAATCAGAAGTTCGGCGTGATGGCATTATCCTTGCAATGGAAGATGTAATAAATTTGCAACTATCACCGAAGAATTGTCAACTCACCAAGCTTCATGGTTTTGTAGCTCTTGCATTTCACATCTATATTCCAAATGATCATAGATGCAAGAAAAGAGGCAAACTGCTTATCCCTGATTGAACAATGCAAGATATGCAGTTGACATGTCGACAATGCAACTGGTTTAGATGCAATACTTAAACGTCAGTTACATGTCTTGCTCCTTGAAGTAATTCTTGCATGTCATCGGCGTGTTTTTGTATTTTGAAATGATTGTAATGTAATAATTGGTTTTGTATATCGATATTAGTTTCCGATTTTTTAATTTTTTTTATATAGTAGAATTGTTATATCTCAATGCAATATCGATTAAATTGGTTTTCTTCTTTCCTGTTTATGAAGATATTATTAGCTTAATGATTATTGATTTGTTCAGTGCTAATGTTCATAAGAGTCTATTGAGTTTTATCTGCTTTTTCATTGTTCTATTTTTTTTTTTTTTTTTTTTTATAATTTGGATTTAGATCTACCAACATTGGTAAATAATGGAAGTACCACATATACCATAGGCTGGGAAACCCTTAGCCTGTTTCCCTCCCCAAAGTTAATTACCAATTATGTAACACTCTTTAAAAGATATCGTATTAATATGAA
>BOPN01000053.1:347104-352104 GCA_017312705.2 Penaeus japonicus
GCAATGACAAGACTAATTGCTCTAATATCTACAGCAATGGCAATATCAAGAGCACAGCAATATCAATAACAATTGTACGTGGCAACAATAATGTTGAAATTAATAATCATGATACCATCAAAATTACCAGCAAAGGCAATGATAGTGATAATGAAACACGCAGCCACACGTTGACATTACAAAGAAAATGATCATGTATACGTATGAAAAAAAAAATTAGAAGAAACAAAAAGAAAAAAAGAAAAAAAAAAAAAAAAAAAAAAAAAAAAAAAAAAAAAAAAAAAAAAAAAAAAAAAAAAAAAAAAAAAAAAAAAAAAAAAAAAAAAAAAAAAAAACGAAGGGCCGACAGATACACCATCCTCTAAAAATACCTTAGTAGGCTGACGACGATGACTTGAGAGATAAAAATGGCCTTTATGTTGAATATATGAAAAAGAGGTTGTCAAAAGGTAAGTAAAAAATGGTCAAAGTGGTGGCAGGTGTTGGTAGGTGGCAGAGAGGCTGGCTCAATTGGGAGGTAACGACAGGCAGGACTAAGACAGTGGTCACGATTTTTTTTTTTTTTTTCATTTTCATTTTTTTTTATCATCATCATCATCAGTATTATTATTACCCCCTCCCCCCCTAAAAAACGAAGGAGAGACGATGGAACAGATAAACACAAACAATAAAAATAGAGACGAAAAAGAAAAGACAGAAATTAAAATGAATATATAAGAAAGAATTTTAAAGGAAACACAAACCTCCACATCGACAGCCATAACGACCATAGAAGTTTCTTAATAAAATAAAAAAAAAAAAAAAGGACAAGCCAGTTGAACAGCCGCCAAATGAGGACAAATGGAAGGTGTGAAATGACTAGGATAAAGACAACTTTATCACGCCCGCCTATTAGTGGGGGAATGCTGAGTCATCGTCGGCTGCGAACGGAGGTGACTGGGCTGGGGGCAGGGAGGGGAGGGTGAGGGCGTGTAAGAACAGTTACTGGGAAGACAGAAAGAGATAAAGGGGAAGGAGTATATATATATATATATATATATATATATATATATATATATATATATATATATATATATATATATATATATATATAGATATATAGAGAGAGAGAGAGAGAGGGGGAGGGGGCGTTAAGGAAGTGAGGGAGGGAAATGGGGAAGCAGGGATGGGAGAGAGAGTAAGGGTAAGGAAGGAGAGAAAGAGGAATGGAGAAAGAGATGGGGGAGGGAGGAGGAATGGGATAGAGAAAAAAGGGGAGAGGAAGATTGTGGGAGAGAAACAGATGTTAATGATGACATAAAGAAAAATCAGGAGAAGAGGAAGAGAGAAAGAATAAAGGTGAGAAGAAGGATAAACAGTAATGATGTCGATAATGATAATGAGAAGAATAAGATGACTAAAGTCATTAGAAAAATAACAATGATGATAATGATAATGAAGCCACCAATATCAGTCAATACCACAGGACTAATGATACTGATTTTAGCAATGGAAAGATAACCACAACAACATTATCGACGAAAACGATAATAACAAATAATAACACTGAAGAACCTGACACCTAACCCTAACACACGTCTCTCCCTCATCCCCCCCTCCCTTCCTTCCCCCCACTCCCCCCTGCCCTCTACTCCCCCTCCTTCCTTCCCGATAAATTCTCTAACAGCAAGATTACTCACCGTCTAACTTCCGAGGTTGAGATATCTATTTGATTTTCCTTGCTTTTTGTTGTTGTTGTTGCTATTTGATTGTATAAAATAAATCTTTCGATATCCTGTTTCCTCCTCTTTCGTGATGTAAGAGATTTCGAGTTAAGAAAGATTCGGAAGATGTTGGAGATTTAGCGCCTTTGGGTCTTGAGGGAAGAGGGGGGAGGGGGGAGGGGGGTATATTTTGATTTGGTTCTTTGGTTTTACTGTGATTGTAATTCTATGGATAGAAATGTTGAATACCATCTCTATATGTGTGTTGATGCACACGCACACACGTATGCATATATATACACACACACACACACAGACCCCCTTAAACCCCCCACCCCCCCACACACACCACTATTAATTGAATAACTAAATAGAACGTCTATAAAATGATATCACACACAAACATACGCGAGTCCAGATGAACCTTAAAATACAATACAAGGAAAAAAAATACTCTTACAATCTCACTATCATCACATTCAATATATCTTCCACTGTCCTTACAGTGAATCACACAAAACACGAACAATTCTCTCTTAAAATGACCTTGTTTGACGACCATCCATTCTCCCCATGATTGCACTAAGGTAACGCCCGTGGCATTTACGGCTTAGTGCACATCGCATTACCCGACCGGTCCTTATGAATTGTATCCCGTATAAACTTAATAGAACAATCAAACGCCGACTGAAGTAACAATTTTCGCTCAATTACATCTCCCTCCCCTCTCTCCCCTCCCCCCCTCCCTCCCTTTTCCCCCTTTCCCCTTCCTCCACCTGTAACCACTTCCGTTGCCCTGCATTGCCGTCCTCCCCCTTCCCCCTGTCTCTCCTCCCTTCTCCCCTCCCTCTCCTCCCCTTACTCTTCCCTCACCCTGTTCTACCCCCTCTTACCCCTCCATACCCAGTCCTAAGAAGCCACACCCTGCTATTCCTTCCTACTATTTATTTTTCCCTTGCTCTCTCTCTCTCTCTCTCTCTCTCTCTCTCTCTCTCTCTCTCTCTCTCTCTCTCTCTCTCTCTGTGATTATTTTTGTTTCTCTCTCTTTCTCTTTATGTATGTCTACGTGTGTCTCTCCCCATCTTTCTCTTTTTTTCTCTCTCTCTCTGTCTTTTTCCCGCTATCTCACACCTTCCCTCCCTTCTCTCTTTCTCTCTCCCACCCTCATAAAGAAATCTCCTTCACCCCCCGCCTTTCTTTCTTTCTCTCATCCCCTCTTTTTCTCTCTCCTACCTTCCCTCTCTCTCCCCACCGTCTTCTCTCTTCTTCCCCCCCCTCTCTCTCTTTCTCTTTCTCTCTCCTACCCTCTTTCTCTCCTTCTTCACCTCCCATCTCTTTCTCTCTCACACCCTCCCTCTCTCTTTCTCTCTCTCTCCCGCCCTCCTAAATATCTCTCCTCCAATCTCTCATATCTAATCATTAATCCCTTCCTCATTCCCCATTCATTCCCCATCCCTAAATCCCCCCGAGTGCTCTCCTGTAGGCCCCAGCGCGCGGCTAAGCACCTCACCCTCTCCCTCCGTCTCTTACTGTATTCACTCAATACAATAGGTACTTCCGGGAAAATGTGAACTTAAACCAAAGCTACCCTTTTTTTAACTTGCAATTACTGTGAGGGGAGGGTGGAGGGGGCAGGGGGATAGGTCAGCCCACCTACCTACTTCCCTCTCCTCCCTCTTCCCCTTTCGTTTTTCGTTCTTTGTCTTGCACGTTGGTATTGAGCGTATTGCAACCTCTCTCTCTCCTTCGCTTATTAATGCTGCACGTATTCTGTTCCCTCGTGTTGATTCCTGTTAGAACCTTGTACTTCTTGCGTATTATATTACTTTTGATAACATGCTTACACTAATACACACACACACACACACACACACACACACACACACACACGCACGCACGCACGCACGCACACACATACATACACAATACACTCACATGTGGCGTTCTCACCCGCCCTAAATAGCGACCACGCCCACCTCCTTGGTAGACACCTGACGTTATTTCCCACATCATTAAAGTCAGAGTTAATTCTCCCACACAACTACGACAAAGGGGAAATTGGCGCTGGTACATTCTGGCGCCGTGTGGATTGCATGATATAACGACGGGATTTTTTGACATATTTTTTTTGCCTTCTTCATCAATATAATTTGGATTAATCGGATATTACTATGTCGGATCTGTTCTAAGTTGTCAAATTGGTATACAGAAGGTCGCTGCTGCACCTTTGATTATTTATATTGCTTTGACTTTTGTTTTATTTGTTTCATTGTGAATATACACACAAAGATTTGTATCCATTTCTAATACTGGTTTGGTGATCGATACCATGTGTGATGAATAAAGAATAACAATAAACGTCGATGTTGTTTATTCCAAGTATACTTTCGAAAATTCTCTTTATTTTCGGCATATAAACATTCTTTCCTTAAAGTAAAGGTCGTTACACTTGATTGGAATAGGTCAAGCCGAAAAAAAGTTCAAAAAGCAAATCACTTTATATATAACTTCAATCCTCCTCCAAACACTCTCATTTCCCGATATTTCAACCTTTCCTATCTATCGTAGTTGACTCCTCCCCTCCCCCTCCCCTCCCCCTCTATCTCTCTTCCACTCCTTCACCCCCCCCCCCCCTCACCCCTGTAAGCCACCAATCAACCCTCATCCACTAACTCACTTGTATGCTAGGGTCGCTCCGCCTCTCCCTGCTTTATCATTTCCCGACACCCCCCCCCCACCCCGTCTTTCCTCCTCTCCCCCCCTCCTCTTCCTCCTCCTCCTCCTCCTCCTCCTCCTCCTCCTCCTCCTCCTCCTCCAGTTTCGGGATTCACCGGGTTGATATCTTCCTCAGATACGTTTCTCCTTCTGAAGAAATATGGCCATTTTTTTCTTCTCTCTCTCTCTCTCTCTCTCTCTCTCTCTCTCTCTTTCAGTCTACGTTCGACTTGAAAAATCCTCCAGTCGTTACTCATGCTCGGGTTACTCTACCGTTCGAATTCCCCGAGTTATGTCTCCCCCCTTTTGCCTGATCTCCGTCCAATGAAGCCTTTTCGCCGTGATCTCTTCGGGAAAAGCTCTTCCGAACCCACACCTCCTTTGGGGGGACACGGCGCTAGGATTCTTAACACACATTTCCCAACGTTCGAGAGATGACTTTTTCTTCTCACTCTCTTTCTTTCTTTATTTTTCTTTTTTTCTTCTTATATTCTTTTGTCCCCCGAACACCCACCCATCTACGGTTACCGCCTTGTGGGTCGTCCTGAATCCCTTTGGACTAAGGTCCCTGCTGCCTCACCC
>BOPN01000053.1:357104-359604 GCA_017312705.2 Penaeus japonicus
AAGACTTAGATTCCCTGACACAGCACAAACGCCGTAATGATAGCAATAACAATTCTTCACTGAAGATTAACAGCTTACCATAGGGAGAGAAAAAGAGAGAGGCAGAAAGAAAGGGGAAGAGAGATAAAGAGAGAATGGAATAAAGAAAGAGAGAGAGAGAGAGAGAGAGAGAGAGAGAGAGAGAGAGAGAGAGAGAGAGAGAGAGAGAGAGAGAGAGAGAGAGAGAGAGAGAGAGAGAGAGAGAGAGAGAGAGAGAGAGAGAGAGAGAGAGAGAGAGAGAGAGAGAGAGAGAGAGAGAGAGAGAGAGAGAGAGAGAGAGAGAGAGAGAGAGAGAGAGAGAGAGAGAGAGAGAGAGAGAGAGAGAGAGAGAGAGTGAAATAAAGAAAGAAAGAGAGAGAGGGGGGGATGGGGATGGAGGGTGGATAGACAAATTTATATAAGGAAATAGATGGACAAACAAAACAAAACAACAACAATAATAAACAAAGCAAAAACACATGATAATTGAGATGGTGAGGTTACGTGTAATGATTATCTTAATTAGTAGTGATGATTATAGTAATTACAATCATAACTAACGGTTGGCTTAACAGAAAGTGATATAATGACATTGATGATGATGATAATGCTATGAGTGATATTGGTCGTAATGGTAATAACAATTGCAATAGTTTTTATTAATAGTTATATATTGGTGATAATAATGATGACAGTAATGATTCTGACATTAAGAAAGATATTGATATCAATAATGAAATTCAAGATAACAACAAAAACAATGATGGTGTATTGAGAAGATAATGACAATAATACTATTGATAATGATAACGGTAATGATAATAACAATAAAAAGGATAACATCAGTGATGACAATAGTATAATGATGATGATGATAATCATGATGATAATAATAATGATAATAGTGATGATAAAGTAGTAGCAACAATAATGATAATAAAGATGATAACAATAACGAATATGATGATAATAAAGATGATATCAGTGTAATAAATAACGACCGAAATCCCTAAAAAAAAGCATTCGACAAGAGACTCAATAGAAGAGAATAAAAGCAGAACAACTAAATCAAAGAGAGAGAGAAATATTGAAAGAAGACAAAACGAAACCGATGTAGAACATAGTTTTAAACTAATAAGGAATAAATATATAAATAGAATAAAGCGAGAGACAAAAAGGAACCAACGGACAAGGGGAAAATAATGGCGGATAAAGTTCGTTGAGAATTCCCGCGCGATTTGGAGGATGGGCGAGGAAGTGATTTGTTATGTCTTTCCCATAATTACTGGAGTCTCTGTGCGTGCGTGTGCGTATGTGTATGTTTGTATGTATTGCTGTGTGTGTACATTAACTTGACATGTATTTTGCATGAAGTACTCTATTTTTGTTTATACACGCACACAGATAAACACACACACATGTGTGTATGTATAAAAAGTATATATATATATATATATATATATCTATATATATATATATATATATATATATATATATATATATATCTATATATATATATATATATATATATATATGTATATATGTATATATATATATATATATATATATATATATGTATATATGTATATATATATATATATATATATATATATATATATATATATATATATACATATATTATACATATATATATATATATATATATATATATATATATATATATATATATATGTATATATGTATGTATATATATATATGTATATATGTATATATGTATATATATGTATATATGTATATATGTATATATATATATATATATATATATATATATATATATATATATATATATATATATATATATATATAACGTAAACACACACACATAATGCATAAGTTTTTTTTCTGCAACATTATCAACACGTATGAGCGTTTTCTCATTCATGACTTTACATGTTAACACACAACCGAGATCTGTCGAAGGATGACTGGAAGATTGGCAGTCCTTATTAAGACTCTGTTAGTGTCTACGACTTATATAGTTGTTTGTGTGGTTGTGTTTGACTAAGCGAGTTCCCCCTAAAAGAAATGGGCGGCGCATAAATTGAATGTGCAGTGTTTACCAGAAAAATATGTATATACGCGACGTCCTTCTGTTGCAACACAAACACGCACGAGACAGAATATGCAACAGTAGGATAATGTGACAGAGTGAACTATCCTTTTTTTTCCTCACCTCCCACCCCCATTCTCTTCCTCTTCACTTCACCCCCCTCTTCTTTGCGCATTAAGTGAGTCCCCTTAACACACTCCTCCCCTCCACCACCCTCTTCATCCCCCTCCCCCCTCCCCCGCGCCCCCTGCCCCCACGGCCCTGTGACCCCCACCGAGGTCTGGCCTCTATGGCTCAAATGTGGTCTTAATCACCGGACGTATCAGGTTCCTGGATGTCGTCGCACGCACGGGGAGTAGGGGTGGGGGTTGGGGGGTGAGGAGGGAAGGGAGAGTAGTGTGTGAGGGGGGG
>BOPN01000053.1:364604-374604 GCA_017312705.2 Penaeus japonicus
TCTTTTTTTTACTTGGATTGACGCCTCTAAATTACGTTTCATACTCATAAACTTTTATTTCCATTCGATTCCATGATTAAAGTTCGTTTTTTTCGCACCTTGGCAGCCTCCCGCCCACTGCCTAGCTTTCTTCATTATCACCAAGCAGATGGTACAGTTAGACTACCCCCCCACCCCCACCCCCAGCCCCCACCACCACCTCCGCCCACCTACAGTCCTACACCCCTTGTCCAGCCTAGTGCATGACCGATCTTGGCAATTAGACTTATTACCATTATATCTCAGCGAGTGATGGATGATTTTTAAGTGGAATTATCCACTTTCCTTTTCAAATAAACAATTTCATGTTGATCTTGCATGATTTTTTTTTTTTCATGCATTACCTTTTGTAATGATGATGATAATGGAAAGGTGTTTTTTTATATGAAACTATTCACACACATACATACACACACATATATACATATACATATATATATATATATATATATATATATATATATATATATATATATATATATATATGTGTGTGTGTGTGTGTGTGTGTGTGTGTGTGTGTGTGTGTGTGTGTGTGTGTGTGTGTGTGTGTGTGTGTGTGTGTGTGTGTGTGTGTGTTTATATATGTATTTATACACACACCACACCACACACACACACACACACACACACACACACACACACACACACACACACACATATATATATATATATATATATATATATATATATATATATATATATATGTGTGTGTGTGTGTGTGTGTGTATATATACAAATATACATATATATATACATATACATATACAAACAAACGCACACGCGCCATAGTCTGCAGGATAGTGACCTCCCCTAATTCTCTTATTTTGCTTTACAACCAATTTCATAAATCAAGAAGGGGGGATGACCTCACCTAGGTCACCTTTTCTTTTGGGGAGGTCTTTGAACTGGCGCTGCCGACCTTTCCTGACTGGATGGATAAGCAGATAGACAGATAGATATAGTTATATATAGACATAATCACGCAGATGGAAGCCTAGAAGCGTGCTTTTTACAGATGCACAAGACACACATTAATGCCCATTCCCACCATGCACAATAACTGATCCATTCTCACCCACGTTGCTCCCGACGCCTCCCTTCGTCCTCGCCCTCCGCCCGTGTTTTACAACCTGTTCCCATCCTTAGGAGAGTCACAAGCCCAATAAACAGAATGGGTTCACACGCGGGCTGGTGTGAGGAGCGGCCGGTGAGAATCCATTCCCCAGTAAAGTTGTGTTGTTCTCACGCCCGCCGCTCGCAGGCTGACAAATTCCCTTACCTGGCCCACCCGTCGGCACCCTCCCCCCCTCCTCCTCCCACGCCCACTCGGTACACAAGCCTCGGTGGGGTGAGTGTTGATTCTCTTGGCTAATGTTTCCTCCGCGCAACGACGCCCGAGGTTGAGTATTCCTTGCGTTGTCTCTCGTATGGGTTGACTTTCCTATGGGTTGACAAGGACATGGAGTGGCTGTTCTTGTAGTTTGTGATATGGATCTTGCTTCGTTATATGTGCTAGTACAGGAAACATATCCCTATGGAGTTAACATCATCCTTGATTATTCAAAGGCGAAGTACTGATTCTCATTAGCTCACCTCCAAGATGATTAAAGCATGCAATATTCTCACGTATACACGTGAGCCAACAACATACTCCCAGCAACCCTAACCACACCACATACATCCCATACATCAATTAAAAAAAAAAAAAAAAAAAACAGACACAACACGCCACACAATTATAGAAATCCCCATCCTGTAAATCTATTACACAACCGCAGTCTGTCCAACAAGCCTTGCAACATCCCCTCCATCGCACTGTATTCCCTCAAAACCATCCCATCCGTCCGGCAACCTAGCAACCTTTTTCCGGGCTAATATCATCGGGTGATGTAGGGGCCTGGTCTTCTTATTTGATTTACGACACTGCGCTGCCGGCCTCCTAACCCCCCCCCCCCGGCCTGTCCCCCATCATCCACCCCCCTCCTCTACGGACCCTACCGGGCATTCCCTGACCCGCGCGTGACCTCCGAGTTCCTCCGTTTCGCATGAGAGTCTCGGTAGCCCTATCCGCCGGGCTAGTCATGTCAGGAGTAGCCTTAACGACCTCCAATCAGCCTCCTACCTGTGCTCCTGGACCCAATAGCATAACTCGTTCCTTAAGATAGTCCTGGTGCATCACTCAAATGTTTGGTTGCGATAGCGATCTCTTGAGACCTCTGAGACAGCGTGATATTTGAGATTGGAAAGGGAGATGCTTTAGAGACGTTTTCATAAGGGATGCTGTGACTGGGATGTAATGCGACCTGTCAGACATATATGATTGGATATCTGAAGACAGAACGAGTCGTTTTTTTTCTCTTAGAGGAGAATCGGTATGAATACACTTGTAAGTACACGCATAAACGCACGCGCCTTTCTCTCTCGCCACCTTCCTCCCATCCTCCCTCCTTTCCTCTTTCCCTCCCCCTTTCATACCTCTTCCTCTTTCCCTCCCCCTTTGATACCTCTTCCTTTTAACCCCCCCCTCTCTCTCTATCTATCTATCTATATCTGTATCTCTCTCTCTCTCTCTCTCTCTCTCTCTCTCTCTCTCTCTCTCTCTCTCTCTCTCTCTCTCGCTCTCTCTGTATGTGTGCCCTGTTATGTAAAAATGGCTAAAGGGCTTTTTCTCGATTTGGAAGAGAAATCGTTAATTACGACTTTGTTTTGAAGAAAGAATTGCGTGAAATTAGAAATAAAGAAATATATATATATATATATATATATATACACTCACACATGACACCTTAAATCAACACAACCCACACATACTCCGTGATGAGAGCGAGAGTATATTCAAGATATCGCCTGTGTCACCAGGCTTCCTCAGACGTTGGTGGGGGAGGGCGGGGGACTTGTATGCGTCAAATTAACTCTTCTACATTTGGAGGGAAGTTTCCTATGACCCATTCCACGCAGAAGGTCGCAAGAAATGAGAGTACAATTACAGAAGTCGAGATGTTATTATGTATTTTAGATGAGGTTAGTAAAGGGGTACGTAATTCATGTCAGATTAGGCTGTCGATAAAAGCACGTTTTTTTTCCTTATCATGATTATTATTGTGTTGATAATTGTTTAAAAAAATAGGTATCAGTGACCCGGATGGAATCATTTATCTTTTAAGCAGACGGAATCAAGCGCCAACTGCCGTAGCGCCTCCATTAGGGTCATGTGAAATTACGCATCATTAGTCAGGGCCTCGACCATCTCTACGCGCCGGGAGTCTCCGCCTCAAGTTATTACATTCATTCCCTCTTCCTCTTCCCTCCCCTTCCCATCCCTCGCCCCTCTTATTTGTCCCTGCTAGCTCCTTCTGACTCTCATGACCCTCCTTCCCTCCCATCCTCCTGTTTTCCTGTTTCTTCTTTCCTTTCCTCTTTGTTTCTCTCTCCTACACGTCCTTCCCCCCATATTTCCCCCTTTTTCTCCTGTTGTTCATTTCCTTCTTCCTTTCCTTCTTCCCCCCTCCTTCTATCCTTTCCTCCTGCCTCTCATCCTCTCTACTTTCCCCCTGACCCTCCTTCTCTACATCCCTCTCCTCATTCGTTCCTCTTACTCCTCTTTCTCTACCTTATCCCTTCTCCCTCCCTCCCTCCCTCCCTATCCCCATTCCTCATCCCCTCCCTCCCTCCATCACCTCCCTCCCTCCCTCCCTCCTTATCCCCATTCCTCATCCCTTCCCTCCCTCCCTCCCTCCCTTCTTTCCCCGATCCCTCCTCCCCTTCCCCCCTCCCTCCCAACGCGAGTCTCCCACGAGGCATCGCCGCCACCACATATAATTTCCTGACATTACTGTGAAACCGGATGACGTCCAACGTACAGAGGGAAGGCTGTGGGAGAAGTACCTCCGCCCCTCCGTCCCCTCGCCCCTCCAAGCCCCCAAACCTCCGCCCCTCCGTCCCCCCAACCATCCAACCTCCACTCCCCAATCATCCATCTTCATACCCCCCACACCCAACCCCCACCTGCTACGACCCCCCACACAAGGCCTGTATTCAAAATTCAAAGTTTGCGAAGAACGTTCAAGTGTCAAACATTTCCTTTTTTCCATCTCCTTGTCCCCCCCCCATCCTTCTCTTTTTTTACTTACCCCCCCTCCTCCTCTCTCCCTCCTTCCCTCCCACTTCCACCCAATAATTTTAGGAGCCGATTGTAATCCAGCAGCCGCATTACCAACTATAAAATGATAGTTGGTTAACAGGTTCGATTTCACACAAACAGGACTTACTGTACCAGGAATGACGGGGTGCTGGAGTGTGTGTGTGGGTGGGGGGGGGGGGAGGTAGAGGAAACGCTATATACAGTATATAGATCTATATGTGGATATATATATATATATATATATATGTATATATATATATATATGTATAAATACATACATATATATATGTATGTATATATATATATATATATATATATATATATATATATATGTATACATATATATATATATATATATATATATATATATATATATATATATATAAGTATGTATGTATGTATGTATAAGTATATATACATATACACGCACCCACTTCCTGTTTCAATAGAACAAACTCTTTCCAACCACGCATTTCTGAATCGAAGTTGCAAGAGCTCCTCCGCCCCGTTGCATCAGTGAGAACCTTTGAAAAACGTTGCACCAGCGTCCGTCCGGGTCAGCCACAAGGGAGCCGTCAGGCTGTCCCAGCGGCGGCGGGTGGCGGCTTCCGAAGGGGGAGAGGGAGGGGGAGAGGGCGGTGGGATGGGGGGGGGTGGGGGCTGCCGAAGGGGCGAGAGGACTGAGAGGACGGGAGGGAAGGGGGTCGAAGTGCGAAGAAGGGCAACAGGGAGGGAAGGAGAACGAGAAGAAAAGTAAGGAATATGAATGAACGGAAGGAGGGAGCGTGGGAGGGAAGGATTGAACACGCACTGAAAGAGGGAATAAAGAGGGTTAAACTAGAGAGATAGGAAGAAGAAGGGAACAGTTAGAGAAAGAGGGCGCGGAGGAGGGAAGGAGGCAAGGAGGGCGGGGACTCAAGGCTATAACGTCAGTAATTGCCACGTGGGACATTCACTGCCACACTCTACAGCAAGAATGATGTATGGATCTTTGTACATGTATTTTTTTTCTTCTCATATTATTGTTATTTATGAGGTAGATTGTATCGCTCTTTGAACAGTGAGGTGTATTTTTCTTCTTTGTGAAATGTGATTGTCAGAAAATGCACTGGATATATCTTGAAGATTTAAGAAACAAGGCGAGAAGGAGGAGAAGAGGAAGGGGAAGGGGGGGGGGGCGAAGAAAAGAACATTAGTAGATGAAGGAGAAATGAAGGGGATAAAGAGATAGAAGTAGTATCAGTAGATGTAGAGGCAGTAAATAAGTAATGGAGAAGAATTGCGAGAAAACTACACAAAAACTACACAAAAATAAGAATAATGAAAAAGAAAGGAAAAAACGAAAGAAGAAGTTAAAGAAGAAAAGAAGTAAAAGAAAAGGAAGGAGAAATAGAAGAAGCAAAGGAAGGAGAAGTAAAAGAAGAAGAAAAGGAAGAAGGAGAAAGAGAAGAAGAAGAAAAAACGTTCACCCCAAAACGAGAGTAAACAAAGCCCAACTTCCACCTTGGCCGCGGTGGGTTGCAGTCACACATACGAACTCGAGGCATGTATGCTAATGATGAAGAAAGTGAGTAGTCATGCAAGATCATGAGGGGCCGAAGGTTTCTTAAGCGGAGGCGGTTGAGCTCAGCGGCAGGTTTCGTCCACTGGTTCCTTGGCCGTTGGGTATAGGTCGACCCTCATGACACATGCTATTTGCACCCATACATACACTTCCATTACTGGTTATATTCCCTTGCTTTTCGTCCAGGTCGATTCCTTATCAAAGACAGCTGATTAATGTGTTTGTCCCGTTTTGTATATTAGTCATATGGACTTTTATTAGGAGTATGCAAATTACCTTTATTAGCAAAACACAAAACTCATTCTTTAAGTGGCGTTGGGGGAGGAGGTGGACAAACAGGGCACTGAAGGTACATTTACAACAACTGAAGCTTTCTTAACTGGCGTTTCAAACCCACCACCCCCACCCAACCCTCGGCCTTCATTATTTTCTTCTCTCCAATACTATATATATATATATATACATATATATATGTATATATATATTCATATAAATATATATATATATATATATATATATATATATATATATATATATATGTATATATAAACACACTCACTCAATAGAAAACTTTTATCAACAACATTTAACAGTAACATCTCATTTACGATAACGACCACTTCGGTAAACAAAAATAAAGATATTAAATAAATAAAGCGAGAACTCATAACGTTGAAAAGACACTTGCTAACGATTGATCATTAGAAGGCTCATGCAGTATTGCATTTTGGTGCTGGGATTATTGACTTAAATTCATTTAAAAAATGCATATTCTATCAAATTAAATTTTATGGGAAATTTAAACAGGGAATGAAGTCATGTAAATATGGATGAATGAGACTCTCTTTGGTAAGTAGTTTATTCATCTTTCTCCGTCTCTCTCTCTCTCTCTCCTCTCTCTCTCTCTCTCTCTCTCTCTCTCTCTCTCTCTCTCTCTCTCTCTCTCTCTCTCTCTCTCTCTCTCTCTCTCTCTTTGTGTATATATATATATATATATATATATATATATATATATATATATATATATATATATATATATATATATATATCCTTCTACTCTTCCATTCCCCTTTCTCATACACCGGCGGATACGTAATTTCACGATCTTCTAATTCCCAAATATACATGCTTCCATCCCGGTCTTCCCTCGAATCCATTATCTCATCCAAACCCAACTTTAATTCGAATGCACACCCGTCAAAGCCCACGCCCAGAACATCGCCAAAATACCTCGGCGAGGATTCAGAATTTACGCCGTGCTCCTCGAAACATGTGTTGAATAGCATGCTCTTGATATTTCACACATTATTCAGTTACTGGGCGGAAAACACTCATCAAAGGACAGGAATTCCGGGGAGTCAGTCGCTCAGAGGCAGCGTAGGCGCCGCGACCAGGCAGGGGTGGGGGGTGGGCGTGGGGAGTGGGTGGTCCTCGAATGTTTTTATTTTTTATTTTTTTTTTATCATCATCGTCTGGCTGAAGTGTTGGTGACACAGGGATCGCTTAATACATGGTGGAGGTGTATTGATTTATGTGTTTTCTATTTATCTGTCTATATACTTATACCTATACACACACATGCAGAGAGAGAGAGAGAGAGAGAGAGAGAGAGAGAGAGAGAGAGAGAGAAGAGAGATTAGAATTTAATTTAATTCAATCCTAATGATTTTCCTTCTGATGATATTCTCGATAGGATTTCTTGGTCAGAGAAAGCATTCTCGATGCCCGTTGAATGTGCAATTACTAGTGCAAGGGGAATGAAATTCTACATTGCCTTCCAACATCGACACATCGGCTATGGCAGGTACAAAGATTTTACCTGAGGAGTGAGTCCCGGATGTCGTTATTCCGGCGCTGTAAATGACGTTTATGTCGACTGTGATGTGAGGGGGAAGTGGGCTGTGTATTATGTACTTGTGTTAAGAGTCGATGGTTATTTGATTTAGTGAAGGAAAATTATTGATCAAATGTGTTTTTTTTCTTCTGTGGAGGTATATCTGATGTATGGTTATCCACAAACACACACACACACACACACACATACCACACACAAACACACACACACACACACAGAGTCATACCCAGCCCACAAACACACAGCTCACACGCCCATACACCCACCCACAGTCCCACACATACAGACACACACGCACATCATTTATCACTCGGGTCACAAATAACGACAAGTATGACTCGTTGTTTACACATGCCGGGGACATAAATAGTGAAGGTTGCGGAAGTGTGGTAGACCTCACCCTCCTCACCCACTCCTCTCCCCCCATCATCCTCCCTCTCCCCTTACCCATCCGTCCTTTTCAACCCTTTTCACACACACGCCCGCCCACCTCCCCTCTCTCATTTCCTTCTTGCTACTTTTTATATGCATGATCATCTTATTATTTTTTTAGTCCTTTGTATAACGTTTCCTCATCAACTGTTTATCTCATCGTCCTTTATTTCTCTCTCTCTCTCTCTCTCTCTCTCTCTCTCTCTCTCTCTCTCTCTCTCTCTCTCTCTCTCTCTCTCTCTCTCTCTCTCTCTCTCTCTCTCTCTCTCTCTCTCTCTCTCTCTCTCTCTCTCTCTCTCTTTCTCTCTCTCTCTCTCTGTCTCTCTCTCCCTCCCTCCCTCCCTCTCTCTTTCTCTCTCTCACTTTCTCTCTCTCTCTCTTTCTCTCTCTTCTCTTTTTCTGTGTCTCCCCCCCTTTCTCTTTCTACACTCTCTCTCCTTTTCTCTTTCTCTTTCTACTTCCTTCTTAACTTCTCAATGCTCCTACTTCCATTCTGTCCGCCGTTCCTTTGAGCTCCCTTAACAACGCCCACTTATAATTCAGCAGGTCAGGTGAGAGAAAGAGAGGAACTCGACCACGCCCGGCCCTCGCTACTGCCAGGCTCACCCTGTTTCCCAGATGTCCCATTCGTCAAGCTACTATTCTGCTATATCATTATACTGCACTTTCCTATTATGATGACCTTCCGCTATGTCATTCTGCTGCTCCGATCTTTTCTTTTCTCGTCACTCTAATGTTTTGTCTTGTTGTCGTCCTTAATTTGTGTTACCCTTTTCGTTGTCGAATGTGCTGCACTTACATCGGAGGTTCTCCCTCCCCCCCCCCTTTTTTTGTCTCGTTGTGGTGTCATGCGTTTTTCTGTTAATCATTCTATTTCTTCTCTTTCAAATAATGAGTTATAGTTATGTTGCATCATGGTTTAAATGAACTCATCATTATTATTTTTTTGTAAGATTGTCTAAACATTTCAAAGTTATTTTTCGTTGCATATCTGATTCCTCGATGTTATCTTTAGAGCTCTGAGGAGAGACACAGTATGGTGGTAA
Organism: Penaeus japonicus; assembly: GCA_017312705.2. Taxonomy (NCBI): domain Eukaryota; kingdom Metazoa; phylum Arthropoda; class Malacostraca; order Decapoda; family Penaeidae; genus Penaeus; species Penaeus japonicus. The sequence goes on from BOPN01000053.1 coordinate 373,682, forward strand.
AGACCTCTGTTTACATTGGCACTTAACAAGCTTTCCTGTCACCCGTCCATGTTTTGTCAACTTATTACCATTACCTTAATACCCAACTGCCAACACTCTTCTATGGCACTTTTCAGCCGTCCCGCCGTGCCCGTCACTGTGTTCCCCCCTGCTGGCACTGTACCTAAATAACATCACGTTATTTCACCATTGTGCAACCATTGATTATTCTCGTGCAATCAGCACATGGCGACATCCCTGTATCCTGGTGGTGACATCCCTGTCATCCTATACCTGCTTGTCCCCCTCCCTTCCCTTCATCACTCTCCCTCTCCCCTCTCCTCTTTCCTGCCACACCATCCTGCTCTCGCATCCGAATCCTTCCGCCCCCCCACCCCTTTCCCAACGCTCTTCTCCTTCACCCTCCCCTCCCCTCTCCTCCCCCCTAGCCCCACCTACACACCCCACCCACCGTAATCACATTAACACCTCGTCGGCCGGCTCGCTCTCCCCGCCCACATTTCACCTCGCCGCCCACTATTTAGCTTGGCTTAATAACAGACCAACGGCGTCCGTGTGATTCATCTTTGCTCCCGGGACTCGTCACGGGCCGAGGCTTCCTCTCCAGACAGCCGTCGAAGGCTTGAGCGTTGGCCAAACAGGAAACGCAAGCCTTTTTCGGCCGAATCGTACACAGTTGGAGACATGGTACACTGACGGTATTATGACTAATGGTCATGTGTGTGTGAGTGTGTGTGTGTGTGTGTGTGTGTGTATGTGTGTGTGTGTGTGTGTGTGCGTGTGTGTGTGATCTCCATAACAATCTCACTTTCCACCTGTAGGAAAGTTGACAATAGGAGAGAAACTTCATTCTATCCTTTCTTTCCTTTTCTCTCCCTTTCTTTCCTTCCTTTAAGATCTTAGATATTCCAGTTATATCCTCC
>BOPN01000053.1:392104-394604 GCA_017312705.2 Penaeus japonicus
TGTTATTACTAATAGTGTTATAACGAATTGAAATTCCTCTTGAAACGTAATAACATGATCCTGAAAAAAATCAAATGTTATGCAAATCATCACGTCTAATTTCCATGACATCCGTTACAATATAAACTGCTACAGTCTGCACTCAGTTATTGGTCTGTCTGCCTATTTATTGATCTATCTATCCGTATCTATAGTTATTTGTAAAACGATCCTGTCATGAGGGTAATGATGATGATAACGATGATAGTAATGATAATGATGATAATTAATATAATAGTAATAGTGATTATGATAATGATGATAACAATGATAATGATAATGATAATAACAAAAATAATTACAATAACAATGACAAAGATGATAGCAATAATGATAATGATGATAATATAAATGAAAATATTAAAAATGACAATAATGATGATAACAATAATAATAATAATAACAATAATGAAAATAACGATAAAAAACATTGATGGTAATGATAAAAAACAATAATACACAATGAAAGATAAAAACCTCGAAGCATCCTAACATCCTACACATCTACCAGTATAATCACAACACCCAAAGAAATCCACAAACGAGATATCCTACACAGTACGTTCAGATTCCTGTCGATTCCTACGGAGATTAGAGGGGCGCGGCGAGTCCTTAAGGCAGCCTAAGGAAGACTTGATGGGTTTGGCGAGACAATGAGAGAGAGAGAGAGAGAGAGAGAGAGAGAGAGAGAGAGAGAGAGAGAGAGAGAGAGAGAGAGAGAGAGAGAGAGAGAGAGAGAGAGAGAGAGAGAGAGAGAGAGAGAGAGAGAGAGAGAGAGAGAGAGAGAGAGAGAGAGAGAGAGAGAGAGAGAGAGAGAGAGATCCTTCACCCCGGGGCTTCCGGTGAGAGCGAGTCACCCAGCCTACGGGGATAGGGTAGACAGGTGGGGAGAAGAAAGGGGAGGGATGGGGTGGAGGATGGGAGGAAGGAGGAGGGCGTGGGGGGGTGTAAGGGGTTTGAGGGAAGAGAAGGGGGGAGGAGAAAGAGAGAGAGAGAGAGAGAGAGAGAGAGAGAGAGAGAGAGAGAGAGAGAGAGAGAGAGAGAGAGAGAGAGAGAGAGAGAGAGAGAGAGAGAGAGAGAGAGAGAGAGAGAGAGAGAGAGAGAGAGAGAGAGAGAGAGAGAGAGAGAGAGAGAGAGAGAGAGAGAGAGAGAGAGAGAGAGAGAGAGAGAGAGAGAGAGAGAGACAAGAGAGAGAGAGATAGAGAGAGAGAGAGAGAGAGAGAGAGAGAGAGAGAGAGAGAGAGAGAGAGAGAGAGAGAGAGAGAGAGAGAGAGAGAGAGAGAGAGAGAAAGATAGATAGATAGATAGATAGATAGATAGATAGATAGATAGATAGATAGAGAGAGAGAGAGAGAGAGAGAGAGAGAGAGAGAGAGAGAGAGAGATAGAGAGATAGAGAGAGAGAGAGAGAGAGAGAGAGAGAGAGAGAGAGAGAGAGAGAGAGAGAGAGAGAGAGAGAGAGAGAGAGAGAGAGAGAGAGAGAGAGAGAGAGAGAAAGAAAGAGAGAGAGAGAGAGAGAGAGAGAAAGAGAGAGAGAGAGAGAGAAAGAGAGAGAGAGAGAGAGAGAGAGAGAGAGAGAGAGAGAGAGAGAGAGAGAGAGAGAGAGAGAGAGAGAGAGAGAGAGAGAGAGAGATGGATAAAAAATGGGAGATGGAATGAATGTGAGAGAGGCGAGAGAGAAGAGTGAGAGAAAGAGAGAGAAAGAGATAGAGCGATAGAGAGAGAGATAAAGAGAGAGAGAGAGAAAGAGCGAGAGAGAGAGAGAGAGAGAGAGAGAGAGAGAGAGAGAGAGAGAGAGAGAGAGAGAGAGAGAGAGAGAGAGAGAACTAAAGAACTCAAAGCGGATGCTCTGAATGCGCTGGAGTCAATAAACGGTGTGAAACTGACATCAACAAGATTTACCTTTGCCGAGCGCACGGAAGACATGAAATACAGCGCGGTCATGGAAGGAACAAAAACAATACGTGTTCACCTTCATAATGATACACATTTCTGTACAGATAACTACAATGAAGTCGAAAGACCACGCATCTTAAACCCAAAGGGAATCCAATCGCCTGTCGCCTCCCTTTGAATTCGCTTGTTCCAATCGCAGATATTAGATAGTCAAAGATACGTCACCTTACGCCCTCTCAGCTTCTCTCTCTCTCTCTCTTTCTCTCTCTCTCTCTCTCTCTCTCTCTCTCTCCGGTGTTGTAAGTCAAGGGCCGTCACACCCATCTCCACACCCGTCCGATCTCCCCCTCCTTCCACCCACCTCCAATCACATATCACAGGCCAGCCCCCACTACCCCCCACCCCCCCACCCCTTACGACGGCCACCCGTTCAGTATATCTCTTTCGCACACCTAATAACACCATCCGAATACTCTTTGCTTATCATCGAGGCTACGTTAAATATTCATGGGCTAAGTTGCTGTTTATTTCTCTTTTCCCTTACCCCCACCACCTCCCCCCCCCT
>BOPN01000053.1:412104-419604 GCA_017312705.2 Penaeus japonicus
GGCGTGTGGATTTTTTTTTTTTTTTTTTTTTTTTTTTTTTTGCGCTATTTTGTTTTTTCTCTGTCCCTCTGTTTGCCTGTCTGTTTTTTTCTGTATGTCTGTTTGTTTATTCGTTTGTATGTCTAACTGTTTGTCTTTCTGTCCGTCTGACTCTCACTCACTCTCTCTCTCTCTCTCTCTCTCTCTCTCTCTCTCTCTCTCTCTCTCTCTCTCTCTCTCTCTCTTTCTCTCTCTCTCTCCCTCTGTCCCCCTCCCTCGCCTTCATCCTTCTTTATTCCCAGGATTCTCTGCCAGCCAACGCAAGCCGTACCAACGCAGACATTTGCATTATTAAACGTTTTTTCTCCTTCTTTTCCACGGCAGCACGAATGAAAACATCAACAGACAACACTTCTTTCCCTTCCGTTACAGATACAAGCGAATTCATTTCTCTTTCCAAAAGCGGTCTAACCGAGCGGAGCACCTCCACCCCACCCCCCCCCCTTCACACCCCCCTCCACGCTCCCCTCCACACCCCACACCCTCCCCTCTCTTCTGCACGAGTAGCCGGAGCGTGGTGGGTTAATGCTCTTGGATCCCCGCTATCAAGAGTAATCTGGCTTGTCACGCTGCCGCTCGCCTGTAAATGAAACCTGTCTATTATTGATTGTGTCTTAGCGCGACTCCTAACCCCTTCCTCTTCCTCCCCTCTCCTCCCCTCTCCTCCCCTCTCCTCCCCCCTTCACCCTTCACCCTCACTCCTATTATCTGTCTCCCTTTCCATCTCTACCCCCTAACCCCACCCCCTCACTCGATCCATCCCCTCTATCCTCTGTTTGGCTCTCTATCCTCTATCCCCCCTCCTCACTTACTCTCACTTTCCCTTTGTCTACCCCTTCACCTCTTCCCTTCTATCTCCTCCTCCACTTCTGCCACCTCCTTACTCGCTATCCCCTCCCCTCCCCTCCCCCCCTCTTACTCACTATCATCTTACCTTTATCTCCTCCTTCCCCTCCCCTCTCTGTTTCAGCCCCCCCCTCCCTCCTTCCCTCCATTCTCTCCTCCTCCTCCCTCCTCACTTTCACCCCGTCCCTCCTGCCCTCATGGTGTCCACTTCCCCGCGTCCTCAGCCGACCAACGCTCATTATAAGTGTCTCTCGTCGACGTCATCATCGTCATCATTACCTCCATCGTGTCCCTAACCGCACGTGTCGACTCGGGCTTAAGTCATCGCGAGGAGATTACTTCGATGAAGTCCTCAAAAACCGGTCGTCGCTGGCCATAGATTGGTCCTCGTCGTTCAGGATTCATTGGGAAGAACTCATCACTTAGGATTCATCACTCACCATTCATCGGAAGAGATTCGTCTCTCAGGAGCCATTACTCAGGACTCATCCCTCAGTGTTCACAACTCAGGAGTCATTACTCTTTCAGTTTTCATCATCCGAGATTCATAATTCTCTCGTCATCACTCATCATTCAGCGGAGAGGTGTGATGATGACTTGTTGCAAAAAAAAAAAAAAAAAAAAAAAAAAAGGCGTTGCTTTATGTACACAGGTTTTATTCATTCAGGAATTGCATGGCAACACCTGGGTATTTTACCGACCATGAGGCTTTACGGAAAGAAAGAAAAAAGAAAAAGAAAGAAAATAAAACAAAAGGCTTGAGGAAATAATGAAAGAATAGACATGAAGGAGGAAGAGAGAGAGGGAGAGAGAGAGAAAGAGAGAGAGAGAGAGAGAGAAAGAGAGAAAGAGAAAACAAGCGAAACAGCAAAAGGAGACAACACAGGCCACAAATCCTACTAGTTCCACATAGTATTTCCACATCTCATCGTGTGCATCTTTGTACTCGACAGCCATGTGATTATCAAATTGCCTGATCTTGTAAGTCACGATACATTTCATGACGTCTGCTCATGGGACCCCCCCCCCTCCCCCTCCCCCTTCCCCTCCCGTCCAACAAGTTAATACTCTAAGTTCATGTAATCCGTCTAGCAGATTCACGACTATTTACGACGGAGTAAGACACTGATCTTTCTTACTGATCCTTGAACATTTAATCAAGTTGTCTAAACGCGGCAACAGAAACACCAAAAGCAAGATGCATTATGTTTAATAGTGTGTCCAATGCAATCCCTCCGGACGCAGGTCGACAAGATATGATCACAAACGATCGCAAAAAAATGAAAGTATTTACGACTTAATTACCTGATACCATTTCTCTTCTTTTGCCATTATTCAACGAAACTTGAGACCTAATCATTCTAATGAAATTAGACATTTAGAAGACTCGTGTCAAAAGTTCCAAGGAAGAAAAAAGGGCTCGACGTTAAATCATTTTCCCAGAACTCAAGCTGGATATATATATACCCACACCGTACTTCCGTCTGTCTGTGCGATAAAAATCTAGCATACGTGTTGTGAGTGCTGGAAGCCCGGCGCATTTTTTATATAAGAGACTGAACTGCACAGGGTCGTCTGGCATATTCCTGACAAGCATATTCATAAACTATCCACGTTCATATTCGCTCGGTTTTAGTGCTGCCTTAAATCTAAAATGCAGCAGTGTTTATATTTTGGCGCCATCTGTTGCGGACTACAACAATTTTATATTCCGTTTTATTCGGGGTTAACTGTTACCTGAAGTTTCATGTTGTGCATAAACTCTGCCTGCGAATGCGTCCGTCACTGTTCAAATTCGCAACACGTGAATGCCGCGAGGATGAGAATTTTCCCTGCAGATTCTTTTTTATCATCAATCATTCTTCTTTCCTCGCGCAATATCCTTCACGAATTTGCGCGCAGGCACAAACTCACGTACATTTATACATGCACACACACACACACACACACACACACACACACACACACACACACACACACACACACATAAAACCTACATACAGTAACTGATGTTGATCGAATAAGCAAGAAGATCACCTGTTAGCGAGACATTCAAGATATATATTGACCGATGAACGCAATCTAAATGCAAAGTTAATCGATCGAGCAATCACACAGTATTGCCGAAGACGCTGCATCACTGCGACCCTGCAACATCCAAAACGGGGAAGAGGAAGAATAAAATGGACCGAGGGAAGCCATGGGGAGTGGAATGTTTGTCGGAAAATAAATGGGTTGTGTGACTTGGTTGGCTAATAGATGAAGCGATGGTTGAAATAGTGATTGAAAGAGAAATAGATGGATATGTAGTTCTTTGTAGATTGGCAGATTGACATGATAGGAAGCTCTGATAGACTGATAGGCAGACAGACAGACATCCAAGAGGTTAAAAAGATAGTCTTATGTGCAAATGAATACAGGAAAGGGACACCAGGCAAGAGAAAGTGCAAACACATTTAAAAGAAAGATATTCTCGAACAAAAAGGAAGCAGGTGAGCGAAAGGAGAGAAAGAGAAGGAAAAGAGGAGAAAGAGCGAGAAAATTGCCTTTGCTTAGAGAGGCAAACTGGCGGAATAAATTTAGCGTTGCGACCAGCAGCTGCACCACGATACTATATATTGGGTCGACAGTCTCCCTCCCCCTTCCTTCCCTCCCTCGTTCCTTCCCTCTTTCCATCCCTTTTCCCCTCTTTTCCTCTTATCCTCCTGCGTTACCTTTCTTCTTCTTTCCTTCTCTTATTATCCCTCTCTCTCTCCCTTGTCGATCTTTCCAATGCTTCCTCCCTCTTTTCCTCTTTCCCTCCTTCATTTAGCCCCTCCATCTCTCGCTTTATTGTTTCCTTCCCTCCTTTTCTCTCTCCTTTCTTCACTACCTCCTTCTTTCTTCCTTACTCTTCCTCCCTCTCTCCTTCCCTCACGCCTTCACTCCTATGTTCCTTCCTACCCTCCATTCTTTCTTCACTCCCTCGATCCTTCCTCCCCTCCCTCAATCGTTCCCTCCCCCGTTCCTTATTTCCCTCCCTCTCTGAACCTATCAATTCCTCCTCCTTCCACTCCCTCGCTCCTTCCCAACCTCCCTCGGTCCCTTCTTCCCTCCCTGAATCTCTCTCTCTCTCTCTCTCTCTCTCTCTCTCTCTCTCTCTCTCTCTCTCTCTCTCTCTCGTTCCTCCCGCTTCCACCAGAGAGGAATACAAAATCTCCACGTTATAGCAATCCTTCTGATGAAGGTTAAGACGAAAGAGGATTCTGAAGATTTTGCAATTATCAATGGCAATAATTTGAATAGAAGGCATGGTGGAGAGAGGAGACAAGAGAGATAGCAAGGTTGGAGACTGAGGGGGAGTGAGAGATGGGGAGACAGGAAGAGAATGAGGAAGGAGAGAGAGAGAGAGAGAGAGAGAGAGAGAGAGAGAGAGAGAGAGAGAGAAAGAGAAAGAGAGAGAGAGAGAAAAACTGATATGACACAGGTGGCGGAACTGACCGACACACCCTAGCACCCTGTCTGTCTCCCGCCCAACCCTGCCTCGCACTTAAAAAAAAAAAAAAAAAAAAAAAAATTCCCCCCCCCCCCCAAAAAAAAGAGAGAAAATCCCCACTTGCCATTGGCATTCAGCGCGACCCAATAACCGAATATTAAGGCAGCCGCAGACTGAATGTCAGGCTTTTCAACCGAACGTCAATCCGGTCACCTAAAGGGACTAGAGGACGCCAGCTGTCATGGCAAGCGGAGTTGACACCTGCAGTCTCTCCCAATTTTTTCCCCCCTCCCCTCTCCCCACACCCCCACCTCCCCAACCCTCTCCCCCTCTCCCCCTACTCCCCATCACCGCCAATCTATCCAAACCCGTAGTTTCACCAGTAATTTGACCTTTTTACTCGAGACACCCATTACGCTGACGAATGGGGCAAGTGTCATTTTCTCTTTTCTATATCGTCGACAGGTTATCATTACCAGATTCGTGCAATAAAGACCTTTTTAAAAATGCTGGATCGTTAACCAATTTTTTATTAATGTCTGTTACCGGAGCTGGGATATGTCCCTGTGCTTTCATGTATATGCATATGTGTGTGTGTGTGTGTGTGTGTGTCAGTACAGAAAGGAAAATGGACAGTGAGACCCAGAAAGTAAAACATAAAAATATATCTTTGAGACCGGCCATGTATTGTTTGTATGTTTTAAGTGCTACGTATTACACTGTGTGCAAAACGAAGCAAACTTAAGTAATCTAAAAATAGAATATTAATTTCGCAGATTGTTCCTCCTGGTGTTATCTGTATGACTGATTTATAGATATCAGTTCATGGTTATATATATATATATATATATATATATATATATATATATATATATATATATATATATATGTGTGTGTATATATATATATATATATATATATATATATATATATATATATATATATACATACATATATATATATATATATATATATATATATATATATATATATATATATATATATATACATACATACATACATACATACATATATATGTATATATATATGTATATATATATATATATATATATATATATATATATATATATATATATATATATATATATTCTTTTGGGCCCGAGGCTGAATTTGCAATTGAGGAAGATGTGCTTTATTTGATTATACATTTCCTCTCATTTCACGAATATTTTCGGTCGTCTCTTCTTTCTCTTGCATACACATACACACATACATTATCATTATTCATATTTTTATTATCATCATCAATACTGTTATTGTTATTATCATCATCACTGTTACCATCATTTTTATCATTATCATTTTTATCATTTTTCATTATCATCATTATCATTATTTTTGTTATTATTATCAGTTTGATTATTGTTTTCATTTTAATCATTACTATTATTATCATCATTATCATTATTGTCATTACTATTATCACCAATATCATTATTACTATCATCTTTATCGTCATCATGATTATTTTTCTTATGATTATTGTTAACATCCTTATGACTATAACTACTACTATTATTCCTATTATCATCATTATCATCATTATTATTGTCATCATTATCTTTATCGATATCATCATTGATATCATTATCATTATTATCATTATCATCATCATCATTACTAATATTCGTTATCAATATTCGCATTGTTAGCTTTATTATCATTGTTATCATTTGTTCTATTTTTTCTCGTGTATTTTTTCTCCTCCCTCTGGTGTTCACCCTGTTTCTCTCGCATTTTTCTTTGTTGTTGTTTTTTTGTCTGTTGTACTTTCTCTGTTTTGTATCTTGTTCTGCCCAGATGGATGCGTCCCTGCCCTCCCTCCCCTCCTCCCCTCCCTCCCCTCCTTCCATGATTCCATAATATTCACCATTTGTTTACTTCAGTTTTATCTTTTCTCTCTTTCTTTTTGTTTAACAATCCTTTCTCTACCCCCCTTTCGTTTTTTTCTATTTAAATGAAGAAAAGTCCAGTAATGAAAAGAGAGAGAGAAAAAAAAAGAAAAAAAAGAAAAAAGAGAAAAAAAGAAGAAAAAGAAAAGAAGAAAGAAAGAAGAAGAAGAAAAAAAAATGTGTGCATAAAGATAAATACGAAAAAACTCTACACATAAGAAAAAAAAATATATATATATGGATAGACAACTGAAAAAAAATACACATAAATTATAAATTTTATCAAAATTGATAATAAATGATATTGATAATAAGCAATAGTAATAACAAAAGATAATAACAACAACAACAACAACAAATCAACAATAATAACAATAAAAAAACAAACAAACAATGAAATGAACAAATAACACGAAACAGACCAACAAAACAAAACAAACACCAAAAAAACTAAAATAGAAAAAAATAATTCCCACACTCTTTTTCTCTCGCTCTTTCCCTCTCCACTTCTTTCTGCTTAGACCCTCAGCTCACCCTTCCAAGAATATGTAAACAGGACAAAATAGCAACCGCGGGAGAAGTGATGTTCGTGTCCGATGTTATTTTCCTTTTTTTAGTGTGGGGGGTTGGGAGTGGGGGGTGGGGTGGGTGAGGAGTGTGGGGGGGGGGGGTCAGGGGCTGTTCTTCGGATTCTTGAAAAACATGATGTATCTCCGTGTTCTTCAGGATGTTCACTTGACACTGTAGGTGTGAGACAGAGCGACCGATCTGTGTTTTTGAAACTTTTTTTTATGATTTTTTTTTCTCGTATTATTCTTAATATGAATAGTATTGTGATTATTGTTGTTGCTATTATTATTATTATCATTAGATGTATTATTATTATCATTACTATGAACATTAATAATGATAACGATGATAAGAATATTTATGAGAATGATAACAAATATAATGTTCGTAATAATAATGGTAACAATAATGTTATTAATGAAATTAATGATAGTAATAATAAAGATAAGAGCAATAACTACAACAGTAGTAATGATTTTAGTTGTAATGACCATCAATGACAAAAAGATAGTTTAAATAATGTTAATGATGATACAACTACTAATAATGATGATAACAGTAACAATGATAATTACAATAGCAATAATGATGTTAATGATAATATTACCAATGATAGTAAGACTAATAATGATGATAATAATGATGATAACATTAATA
>BOPN01000053.1:442104-449604 GCA_017312705.2 Penaeus japonicus
TTACAAAACCCAAGCCGGTATTATGAACATTTCGGTGTTCATGTACCTGCGCCACCTTGTGTTGCCCGAATTGGCCCTCGTCCCGGGTCCTTTGTCGGATCCCCTTGCTCTCTCTCTCTCTCTCTCTCTCTCTCTCTCTCTCTCTCTCTCTCTCTCTCTCTCTCTCTATCTATCTATCTATCTATCTCTATCTCTGCCTATCTACCTATTCATATACCTATCTTATTTATCTATCAAACTGCCTATCTATCTATTTGCCCTGCTGTGTCCCTATCTGACTCCCTCGCCCTCCCTCCCTATCACTATAACTTTCTCCCCCCCCCCCATCTCTCTCTCTCTCTTTCTCCCTTCGCCCTCCCTTTCTTATATCTACTCCTCTCCATCCCCTCTTTCCCTCGCTTCTCCCCTTTCCCGAGATCATCCTCACCGCCCTTCCTTCGCCAGTCTCTCCCGCAAGCAAATCCTTCTCTCTCGCTCGCTAATTGCAGCAATTAACCCGAATTGCAATATGGCCCAGACAGGAGATGCAAGCATAAGCAACCCCATGGAATAACAATGTGCATAAAAGGATTCACAGGAGGACAAAGCTAGTCATCAACTCTAGAGGAAATGGGGACTGGAGGCTGGGAATTTTGACTCGGTTGTCAATTACCTTAACTAACTTTCGCGCTCTCTCTGTCTCTGTCTCTCTGTCTCTGTCTCTATCTCTGTCTCTGTCTCTGTCTCTGACTCTGACTCTGTCTCTGTCTCTCTGTCTCTGTCTCTCTGTCTCTGTCTCTGTCTCTGTCTCTGTCTCTGTCTCTGTCTCTGTCTCTGTCTCTGTCTCTGTCTCTGTCTCTGTCTCTGTCTCTGTCTCTGTCTCTGTCTCTGTCTCTGTCTCTGTCTCTGTCTCTGTCTCTGTCTCTGTCTCTGTCTCTGTCTCTGTCTCTGTCTCTGTCTCTGTCTCTGTCTCTGTCTCTGTCTCTGTCTCTGTCTCTGTCTCTGTCTCTGTCTCTGTCTCTGTCTCTGTCTCTGTCTCTGTCTCTGTCTCTGTCTCTGTCTCTGTCTCTGTCTCTGTCTCTGTCTCTGTCTCTGTCTCTGTCTCTGTCTCTGTCTCTGTCTCTGTCTCTGTCTCTGTCTCTGTCTCTGTCTCTGTCTCTGTCTCTGTCTCTGTCTCTGTCTCTGTCTCTGTCTCTGTCTCTGTCTCTGTCTCTGTCTCTGTCTCTGTCTCTGTCTCTGTCTCTGTCTCTGTCTCTGTCTCTGTCTCTGTCTCTGTCTCTGTCTCTGTCTCTGTCTCTGTCTCTGTCTCTGTCTCTGTCTCTGTCTCTGTCTCTGTCTCTGTCTCTGTCTCTGTCTCTGTCTCTGTCTCTGTCTCTGTCTCTGTCTCTGTCTCTGTCTCTGTCTCTGTCTCTGTCTCTGTCTCTGTCTCTGTCTCTGTCTCTGTCTCTGTCTCTGTCTCTGTCTCTGTCTCTGTCTCTGTCTCTGTCTCTGTCTCTGTCTCTGTCTCTGTCTCTGTCTCTGTCTCTGTCTCTGTCTCTGTCTCTGTCTCTGTCTCTGTCTCTGTCTCTGTCTCTGTCTCTGTCTCTGTCTCTGTCTCTGTCTCTGTCTCTGTCTCTGTCTCTGTCTCTGTCTCTGTCTCTGTCTCTGTCTCTGTCTCTGTCTCTGTCTCTGTCTCTGTCTCTGTCTCTGTCTCTGTCTCTGTCTCTGTCTCTGTCTCTGTCTCTGTCTCTGTCTCTGTCTCTGTCTCTGTCTCTGTCTCTGTCTCTGTCTCTGTCTCTGTCTCTGTCTCTGTCTCTGTCTCTGTCTCTGTCTCTGTCTCTGTCTCTGTCTCTGTCTCTGTCTCTGTCTCTGTCTCTGTCTCTGTCTCTGTCTCTGTCTCTGTCTCTGTCTCTGTCTCTGTCTCTGTCTCTGTCTCTGTCTCTGTCTCTGTCTCTGTCTCTGTCTCTGTCTCTGTCTCTGTCTCTGTCTCTGTCTCTGTCTCTGTCTCTGTCTCTGTCTCTGTCTCTGTCTCTGTCTCTGTCTCTGTCTCTGTCTCTGTCTCTGTCTCTGTCTCTGTCTCTGTCTCTGTCTCTGTCTCTGTCTCTGTCTCTGTCTCTGTCTCTGTCTCTGTCTCTGTCTCTGTCTCTGTCTCTGTCTCTGTCTCTGTCTCTGTCTCTGTCTCTGTCTCTGTCTCTGTCTCTGTCTCTGTCTCTGTCTCTGTCTCTGTCTCTGTCTCTGTCTCTGTCTCTGTCTCTGTCTCTGTCTCTGTCTCTGTCTCTGTCTCTGTCTCTGTCTCTGTCTCTGTCTCTGTCTCTGTCTCTGTCTCTGTCTCTGTCTCTGTCTCTGTCTCTGTCTCTGTCTCTGTCTCTGTCTCTGTCTCTGTCTCTGTCTCTGTCTCTGTCTCTGTCTCTGTCTCTGTCTCTGTCTCTGTCTCTGTCTCTGTCTCTGTCTCTGTCTCTGTCTCTGTCTCTGTCTCTGTCTCTGTCTCTGTCTCTGTCTCTGTCTCTGTCTCTGTCTCTGTCTCTGTCTCTGTCTCTGTCTCTGTCTCTGTCTCTGTCTCTGTCTCTGTCTCTGTCTCTGTCTCTGTCTCTGTCTCTGTCTCTGTCTCTGTCTCTGTCTCTGTCTCTGTCTCTGTCTCTGTCTCTGTCTCTGTCTCTGTCTCTGTCTCTGTCTCTGTCTCTGTCTCTGTCTCTGTCTCTGTCTCTGTCTCTGTCTCTGTCTCTGTCTCTGTCTCTGTCTCTGTCTCTGTCTCTGTCTCTGTCTCTGTCTCTGTCTCTGTCTCTGTCTCTGTCTCTGTCTCTGTCTCTGTCTCTGTCTCTGTCTCTGTCTCTGTCTCTGTCTCTGTCTCTGTCTCTGTCTCTGTCTCTGTCTCTGTCTCTGTCTCTGTCTCTGTCTCTGTCTCTGTCTCTGTCTCTGTCTCTGTCTCTGTCTCTGTCTCTGTCTCTGTCTCTGTCTCTGTCTCTGTCTCTGTCTCTGTCTCTGTCTCTGTCTCTGTCTCTGTCTCTGTCTCTGTCTCTGTCTCTGTCTCTGTCTCTGTGTCTGTCTCTGTTTATATATATATATATATATATATATATATATATATATGAATATATATATATATATATATATATATATATATATATATATATGAATATATATATATATATATATATATATATATATATATATATATATATATATATGAATATATATATATATATATATATATATATATATATATATATATATATATATATATATATATTATATATATATACATATATATCTTTCCTCAATACAAAGAGAGGGAAATTCACTGATGACAACAACACACAAAAAAGTAAACAATCAAAACGAGGCGAGTCTCCTCTCATGATAACTCTTTCTGTTGCAATTGATTTTGCAAAGTCGTGTAACCGGTATATTACAGCAGATGTTAAAACCCGATTCAAATGCAATAACTTTTATAATTATCACTTTAATTATCACTATCTAGTTTGCAAATATATATCCTTGATGACTCACCATTCATCTGATGTTATTATCATGATTATGTCCATAATGCTAACAGTAATAATGATGGTGATGATTATGATAACAGTAGTTATGATAAAAGGGATAGTTAGAATATTAGTAATGATATTAATGATAGCATTATCATCACTTTTATCATTAATAGGATGAATAAGGATAAATAATGATAGTATTGATGATCATAATGATGACTAGAAAAACAACAATACTAGTGATAACATCAATAATGATAATGAAAATAATTATAATGTTAATGATAGTAATGACAATGACGATAATAATAAGGATATTTATAATGATATTGCTAATAATAATAATGCTAATAGTGCTGATGATAACGATAATGATAATGATAATAGTAATGATAATAATAATGATAATAATGATGATAATGATGACAGTAATAGTTATGATAACTGATGATAATGAAGATTAATAATGATAATGATTACAATAATGATAATGATGATAACAATGATAGTGATGATGATAAAGATACCAATAATAATGGTAATAGTAATAATGATAATAATGATGATAATGATACTAATAATGATAATGATATAAATTATAGTAATAATAATATAAGTCTCAGTAATGATAATAATGATAATAATGATAATGATAATAATAATAATAGATAATAATAATAATAACAGTAATAATGATAATGATAATAACAATACTAATGATAATGATAAAGATATTGATGATAATAATGATGATAATGATAACGATAATAATGATAATAATAATAACCGTTATAATAATAATAATAATAATAATAATAATAATAATAATAATAATAATAATAATAATAATAATAATAATAATAATAATGATAATAATGATAATAATGATAATAATAATGATGATAATAATAATGATAATAATAATAATAATAATAATAATAATAACAATAATAATAATAATAATAATAATAATAATAATAATAATAATAATAATAATAATAGTGATAATAATAATGATAATAATAATGATAATAATAATAATAATGATGATGATGATAATAATAATAATAATAATAATAATAATAATAATAATAATGATAATAATAATAATAATAATAACAATAATAATAATAATAATAATAATAATAATAATAATAATAATAATAATGATAATAACAATAACAATAATGATAGTAATAATAATAATGATGATAATAATGATGATAATGATAATGATAATAATAATAACAACAACACTAAAATAACAATAATGATAACAACAATGATAATGACAGTAGTAATTTCATCATCCCAGTTATCATCATCATCCGAATGGAATCGCACTCGAGATATTTCTGTTGGTGAGCCCTTAAGGCCTCCTCATGCCCAAGTTCTTTCTTCCCTTCCCCTCACCCTCTCCCCTCTTGGCTGCCCCATCTGTGACTCCAATTTTACATGCACTCTCCCCTCGTTGCCTTATTTATCCTGTGATTATTGTTGTAGCGATCTTGCCTTGCCTGCCTTACGTCACTCAGTCCATACTGTCTCTCTCTTTCTCTCTTGTTTTATCTCTCTCTCTCTTTTTCTCTCGTTTTATGTCTCTCTCTATCTCTCGTTTTCTCTCTCTCTTTCTCTCTCGTTTTCTATCTCTCTTTTCTCTCTCTCTCTTTTTCTCTCGATTTATCTCTCTCTCTCTCTTGTTTTCTCTCTCTCTCTCTCTCTCTCTCTCTCTCTCTCTCTCTCTCTCTCTCTCTCTCTCTCTCTATCTCTATCTCTATCTCTCTCTCTGTCTGTCTCTCTCTCTCTCCCTCTCGCTCTCTCTCTCCCCTCTTCCTCTCTCCCTTTCATGCCCCTAATTCTCGATTCTCCCCTCTGTGCATTTAAGCATTTTAGGAACACCCTTCGTGGTGGTGTGCGCCGTGGCTTGGGCTGTGATTTCCCCTCGTAACAAAGTATCTCCCTTTTTTTTGTACATTATTATTATTTATAGAGCTGTCACAGGCAAGCGCTCCAGGGACCTCTCGGTGTATCTCGGTTTCTATTTCCCCTCACATCTCTCTGTTGGCAGCCTGGCGGGACCGCCTCTGTCGCCGTCTCTTCCTCTTTTTTTCCCCTCATCCTCTCCCCGCTCTTGCCTCATCCTGTTACCAAGACGCAAAGAAACGCATCCTTCATTTAGGCTTTTACTTTGGCCTTTCTTCCCTTCCCTTCCTCCCCTCATACATTGATTTTCCCCTCGGAGCTGTCATAAGCAAGCTCTGGCGGTGATCGTTCTTCTCCTTCTTTGTGTCTATGATTTCCCCTTATCCCTGCTTTTTTCCCCTTTCTATCTTTGTTTCTGTCTGTCTGTCTTTCTCTCTCTCTCTCTTTCTCCCTCCCCCTCTCTCTCTGTCTCTCTCTCTTTCTCTCTCTCTCTCTCTCTCTCTCTCTCTCACACACACACACACACACACACTTTCTTTCTCTGTTTCTCTCCATCTCTTTCTTGGTTCGTTTCTAACTTTTTTTCTTTTTTAGCTTTTTTTCGTCTGTTCTTCCCTGTATATATACTCTTTTGCCTAGAATTCTCTTATATTCATTTATTTCCCCTCGGATTCTCTGAAGCTTTCTAAGCCTTCCTCATTTCGGCTTTTCCCATTTTCCCCTCTTTTCATACGGTGCTCATCCCGTCCACTTCAACTCTCTCAGTCTCCCCTTCTCTCTCTTATTCACTTCCTCTACCCTTTTGCAGCATTTATTTTCTACGTCTTCCTCTCTTCCCCTCTTCGCAGTATAATTACCTCCCTGATCTATTTTTCCCCCCTCTTTCTATATTTCCCCTCCTTCAAGACACCCCAGATAGCATGCAAGAGGCCAGACAACAGAGCAGAGGAGATGCCCCGAGAAATGAAATTCAGACGGCGTTGAGCATCAAATGATTCTTTGTTCAGGCAGGAAGGGAAGGAAAGGAAAGGGGGGGTGGGGGTGGGAGGCAAGAGGGGGGTGAGTGGGGTGAGTGGGGAAACGGAGGAAGGGGGGGAGGCGAGAGGGGTGAGTGGGGTGAGGGGGAAACGGAGGAAGGGGTGGGGATGGGGTGGGGAAGGGGTGGGGATATGTGATGAGGGGGTCGAGGGGTAGGGGAAGATTCGCTAGTGGGAAGGGGAGATAGGAGGTGGCACTGAGGGGGTAGAGGGGGGTGAGGGTGAGGATAGGAAAGATTCGCTCGTGGGGAATGGCGTAGGAGGAGGAGGAGGAAGAAGAGGAGGAGGAGGAGGAGGAGGAGGAGGAGGAGGAGGAGGAGGAGGAGGAGGAGGAGGAGGAGGAGGAGGAGGAGGAGGAGGAGGAGGAGGAGGAGGAGGAGGAGGAGGAGGAGGAGGTAGGGGATGGAGAGAAAGGTTAGGGGAGGGGTGTGTGGGTGTGTGTATGTGGGGAAGGGGGGTGGTGGAGGGGTCCTCGACTGCAGGATTCTTAGTGGACTTCTTAATGAAATATCTGTCCTGAGCCAAAGCGAGGAAGCGTGAGGATTGTTTCTATTGTTGGCCGTGTGGGGTCTCTGGCAAAGCGTGCATTTTGTCTGGTGTCATTCTTTTGTCTTAGATTTGTGTTACGGGATATAGGGGGAGAGAGGAGGTGGGAGGGAGAGGATATGGGAGAGAGGGGGGTGTGGAGGAGAAAGAGAGAGAGAGAGAGAGAGAGAGAGAGAGAGAGAGAGAGAGAGAGAGAGAGAGAGAGAGAGAGAGGCGAAATATATGTAATGAAGAAAAACAACAACTAAGATGAAGATCATGAAACCGAATGAAAAAAAAGGAAAAAAAAAGAAAGAAAGAAGAAAGAAAGCACATCTTTCGTATAGTCTCCCTGAGGATCAGCATGTGATGAAACCTCAGGTGCTTTCTCTCTGCAGGGGCTTCGAAAAGATCGTAACCTCCCCCCTCCCCCCTCCGTATTTTAATAACAAAACGAATCCCCGCGCTGGAGTTATTGCCGAAGACTACGAGTTCGAGATACTAAAATGAAATTTCTCTCTCTCTCGTTCCTCATTGTCTCACCATTCTAATAGAATTTCCTCAAAACA
>BOPN01000053.1:467104-469604 GCA_017312705.2 Penaeus japonicus
CTCTCTCTCTCTCTCTCTCTCTCTCTCTCTCTCTCTCTCTCTCTCTCTCTCTCTCTTTCTCTCTGTTTCTCTCTCTCTCTCTCTCTCTCTCTCTCTCTCTCTCTCTCTCTCTCTCTCTCTCTCTCTCTCTCTCTCTCTTTCTCTTTCTCTCTCTCTCTCTCTCTCTCTCTCACTCTCTCTCTCTCTTTATCATCTGCTCAGCACAGGCTTTTAATAAACTGAGCGTATTTGGCGCAGTAAAAAAGTGAATTACTTTTGCCAATTTGCAGAATGAATACCACAGATGAGAAAATGTAAAAAAGGGTCAGGATAATATCATGTACATATGTATGTTTTATGCTTACATATTTATCTATCTACCTATGAGAGAGAGAATGAGAGAGAGAGAGAGAGAGAGAGAGAGAGAGAGAGAGAGAGAGAGAGAGAGAGAGAGAGAGAGAGAGAGAGAGAGAGAGAGAGAGAGAGAGAGAGAGAGAGAGAGAGAGAGAGGGGGGGGGGGGGACGAGAGAGAGAGAGAGAGAGAGAGAGAGAGAGAGAGAGAGAGAGAGAGAGACAGAGAAAGAGGAAAAAAAAAGGAAAGCGATTTGTGCAGATGTGTTTAAAAATAGAACTACAGCATTAGCCGAGAACAAATGAATCTCACAAAAGCACTTCCATAAAAAAAAAAAAAAAAAATAACGAATAAAAACAAAAAAAACGCAAATACCACAGCCATGCTACGTCAAAGTATTTGCTTCCTCCTCTTTCGTTCATGTCTCATAAGCCCTCAAAAAGAGAGAAAAAAAGGACCATGAATCATCATTAAGACCGCACCATCGAGCTCAAAGAACATTTGACTGTTCCCGCTATCTCGAGACTTCAAAAATATACTACTAGGATTATACTGCATGTGTCCACGCTTCCTTTTGAAAAATGGCTTATACGACTTTTCCCGTCCTTCTAGGTCTCCATTCACACACACACACGCACACACACACACACACACACACATACACACATACATACACACGCACACACACACACGCATACACATACACACACACACACACACACACCAAACCTTAGAGCCCTCATTATATCCCTGGACTATATTGCTCTTACTCTTTTGATGTAGTTTTTTGGAATATTCGCGAGAACAGTGTATCTTTCGTGTTTTTTTCTTTCTATTCCAATTCGACAAAAGAAGCTGCTCTGTTATGTAATGACTGATGTATTTTTACCCCCACTCTATGTCGCTAATGAATTGCAATTACAGTTTCACAATAGAACTTACAATGGCGCTTTGTTTCCCTGGATTTATTAACTGGTAAAAAATCAGAAATTCTACTATTTTTATCGGATTCTGATCATGCACCATTTCAAAATGATATGCAATAACTACAAAACGTAATACTTTTCATCGGGATATCATTATGGTTATGAATCTGCCCTTCCAAAATATCTCCACGAAAATATCAGCACTGTAAAAAAAAAAAAAAAAAAAAAAAAAAATCATGATCATTTTTTTTTCTACTTTTATTTTCCACGAGGGCGGGCGAGGAAAACTTCTCTTATATTACTCTCTGAAACTCCTTCTCGCATCCATTGGTAGCCTCCGGCAATTAATATAAAGTGTCAAATAGTTCGCTGTGCTCTGAGCTCTGAAGTTCTTGCTACACCCCTTGGCTTTTCTTTTTTTTTCCCCTTTTTTAAAGTATGACGTTTTTCCCCTCGCTGAGTATTTACAGCTGTGCCCCCACGCCCCGCTGTAACATCATGGCTAAAACTTAACATGTGATTTGAATACTTATGGGGGAGTGACATTCAGTGACAAAGAGTGACACACCAAAAAAGAAAAGAAAAGAAAAAATCTAAAGAGAGAAAGATAGAAAGAAAGAAAGAAAAAAGTCACAAAGACATATACACGAAGTACCTACATATCAACACATTTTCTGTACCTGCTTATACATACATACATATATATATATATATATATATATATATATATATATATATATATATATATATATATATATATATATATATATATATATATATACACACATATATATAAAATCGTTACCATATTCAGTAATTCCATAACCGGTCCGTATATCAGACGCAAATTTCCCCTCATACGACAGGCCGTTGTCCGCCGTCGTGAAAATATAATTTGCACTGACGTCTATTGTACATTTTGCCATTGTCACTCTAACGCTCACCCTTTCAGCCTCCAAAGCCATACGTTATGGCGAGCGCCTTTCTTTCTCTCTGGTTTCTCACCCTACGACATGGATAAAGAAGCCATTTTCAAAAGCCATTATGCGTTTTACTTTAATTATGTGTGCTATTTATCTTCCTTAACTGACTATTAACGTTTGGAGCTGCAATAGGACTGCTTTGATTCTGATGATATCTAATGTGGCTTTGTGTTTTTTTCTCTCGTTTGTTTGTGCATCTACTTATCTATTTGTATTTTCTTAATTAACGGGAGAATTAAATGTTAAAGTAAAGGCTCTTT
>BOPN01000053.1:504044-506544 GCA_017312705.2 Penaeus japonicus
TGGGTGTCGCCGGAAGATAATACCATCCTCTTCTCTCCGGGCTGGGTCCCTTAGCACCACAGGGGCCGTGTCTCCCCATCCCTGTGACCGTTCCCCTGGGTGAGATGAGGTACCTTCCCTTTGCTTCTTCTGAGGGCGTTTTCTTTCAGTGATTGCATCGTAGGTGGCACCGTAAAGGAGAGCTTTATATAAGGATGTCAAAGTAATCTGTCAAAGGTGATTTATATTGATGAATATCCTTTGATGTACACAGATAGTGTTGTGACATTGGTGTCGTGTTAAGCAGCTTATTATCATTATCATTGGCGTTTGTTGGAATTTGTTTAAAATCTGCCTGCTCATTATCTCCAGCCACTTTCCCGCTCCCTCACATACAACGTCCAAGTAAAGGAGAACACAAAAAAGAAAGAGAAAGGCAATCAAAACGAAAAGAAAAGAAAGGAAAAGAGAAAAATGTATAGCTGATATTCAAGGCAATGCGCAGCAGGTGCATTCACGCACTCGCACGCACATAAATACACCCAGAAAAGGGGGTCAGTATTAAACCAATCCTTATAACAGGCAATATTGTCGACTTCATCAACAGCGCTCTGCCTATTATCCTCCCCGTTCTCATTACAGGCTAAATTCTCTTCAATAGAGTTTACAACTGACTAAATTCCAATTATGAACACCAAGGTAGACTATACCTCTATTATCACTCCTCCCCTCGGCCAGCCAACCAAGGGGAAAGCGTTCACGATCCCCTCGACCCACCACCAACCTGTGAGGGGATGTCGTCCTGTGTTTGAGAGGAAATATTTATGAACAGGGGCGGGAGGGGAACCGGCGCCTGCATGCGTCTTTGTGTGGTTGTGGCGAGGCTATCAGGCTGCTCCGGTCCCTTGTATGTGTGTGTGGGAGAGAAGCGAAAGAAGGAGACGAGAGGAGAGGAGAGAGAGAGAGCTTTTCAGCTGGGTCTGAGATGAGGGGAAAGAAGTTGATGGTACAGTGGAGTAAGGGCTTCTAAGATGAGGGGAGAGAAGTGATAGTATAGAGGAGAGGGAAGTTCTATGTTGGTTCTATGATGAGGGGAGAGAAGTTGCTGCTATGGATGAGAGAGGGGTCCCATGTTGGTTCTAAGATAATTGTATACAGGAGAGAGGCTATATATGTTATGATCTAGAATAAAGAGGAAGGAGCTGCTAGCGTCGGAGTTTTAAAGATTCCTTTGCTTAGGAAGTTCTTGAAGTTGTAGGGAACTTTCTCATCGCTTAAGGCCTTGGTCGATTTGTCTGTGAGAAGATTATTGTGAACTAAATGGCAGCTCTAGAATTACTTACTTAAATGGAAAGGGGTGGGACTTCATAATGGATTCACTATCTCACGGTTATTGCCTTTGTTAAATGTTAATGCGAAAGTATCTCGTATGAAAAATGCATACCATGAGTTACTAAGCTATCGAATAAAGAGTAAATATTGGATATTTTCTTTTAATGTGTATAGCCTTTAGTAAAGTTTATCTTGCGAGTAAAGTGAATGTTCAGTTCTGCGGGGAAGGTCTGAATTGTGTTCATGTTAGCAAGCAACTCCAAGGTTATTCGAACAACAAATGCGCCTCGTGGATGCAGTCAATTCCAAAGCAAATCCCCAAACTTCTTGTGCTTGCCGCCGGTGCTTCCTTTGGATCAAATCTACCCCCCCCCCCCCTATTAAAAGAGATTGAGAGACGTGTTGATAACAAAGAAGTAGCCGCTCGGACGATCAGCCCCGCCAAACTCGGCTCCAGATGGGATCCGATAGCCGCCAAGGGACTTTAATTAATCGGAGGCGCGGAGTTTGTTCACCGATAACTCCTCCGTCTACTCCCAGCAACACCGTTACTCCCTTGCATGCCTGGGAACACAGCAGTAATCAGCGGCGGCCAGGAACGCATTTTTATGCCTTCCTTTTTTTTTTCTTTCTCTCTTGGCTGCCGCAGCGCACTAACAGACCTTGGAAATGGTGATAAAATTGCAATTGTTCCTGGACTAAACCTTTTGAATTGTATATTAAATAACTTAACATAAATACACCTATATGATTCAATACTTACGAGTAAATATCTCTCTCTGGTACATCTATTCTAGAAACGTTCATTCTCTTCCCACGTAATACATCAGCGTTTTAAACATTAATCTCCGGATTATTTGCGATCTGCATGACAGCACACACCGGGGCGTTGCGAGTGCGCGGCCCCCCCACACCCGTCACTATGATTGAACGGCTGCGTGGATACAACAATCAGATTTACGGTCCGCGGTTCTGAACCCTCCGTGGAAATCCTAATCGCTCGTGGAACAGGAGGCTCTGACCGTCGTCGCCGAATTGATTTTACATTATTCACATCTGGCCGGATTTGAAATCAGGGGCAGTAGACGCGACTTCATCTTAGGGCGGCGGGAGAGTGAGTGACTCCGCTCGGTTTGAATGTCACTCTACGTAGAGGCTTGCTATTTACGGAAAGATCATAGGACATCGA
>BOPN01000053.1:531544-536544 GCA_017312705.2 Penaeus japonicus
ACAACAACAACAACAAGAAAAAAAACGAAGAAGACGAAAGAGAAGGAAAACAAAGAAGAAAAAAAAATCAGAATCATCAGGATGACAAAAAAAAAAAAAAAAATCGAGAAGAAGCGCAGAAAAAGCAGGAAGAGCCAGAGGACTGTAACCAGGTGAGCGTCAGGTGAAGAAGGGCGGAATGGGCTCCAGAAACCAGGTGAGGGCGGGCGGGCGGCCGAGGCACCCACAACGGTTTTGCTTCCTTGCGCTTCTTCCCCCATGCGTGGAAGGAAGCGCTTGGAGTCGGTGGGAATTGATCGGGAATTCGGTGGATAGACTCTTGCTTCTTCTCTCGTCTTTTTTTTCTGTCTTGTTTATTGTCTCTTCCTGTCTTTCATTTGTTTTTCTTTTTTTCTTCTCGCGCTCTGTCTCTCTCGCACTTGTATATGTGTGTGTGTGTATGTATGTATGAATGAGTACATATATATATATATATATATATATATATATATATATATATATATATATATATACACACACACACACATACACACACACACACATACACACACACACACACACACACACACACATACACACACACACACACATACACACACACACACACACATACACACACACACACACACACACACACACACACACATACACACACACACACACACACACACACACACACACACACACACACACACACACACACATATATATATATATATATATATATATATATATATATATATATATATATATATATATATATATATATACACATATATAAAAACAGACATAAATATATAAAGATAAACAACAAACGAAAGGAAAAGAGAATGTACAGCACATAAGACTAATAAAGCCACTTACACTCCTACAGCTTCCTTTTAAATGTAGCTATTTCCATTCAAAATAACTACTATCAATTTACTTATTTATTTTCAGTAAGCGAAGCAGAAAGGAAGAGAGATTCAGTTATGATGACCCCCTCCCTCCTCCTCCTCCTCCTCCTCCCCCTTTTACCGTTCAGCAAGAAGCCCTACGACTCTCTAGTTCCTCGAACTCCTAATATTTACATCGAACACGTAATTACAGCGAACTAGACTCGGTGTGTAATTCAATCTGACAGTTGTTATTGGCTGAATTTCCCTCCGTCTGCCGTAGCATGTTGGGATAGCCAGGTCTGTTTTTCTATTGTGATTCACTTTCTTTGTACTTTCTTTGTACTTTATAATGTTATGGTTATTGGTCCGTACTGTTAGTTTCGAGGTGTTGTGTGTGGGAGGTAGAGGTAGGTAGGTAGGTGGTGGGGGAGTGGAGAGGGGGGGAGGGCAGATGTATAGATAGATTGAGAGATAGATGTGTGGATAGATGGGTAGATTGATAGATAGATATATAGAAACATAGATATCTAGAAAGAAAGGCGAATATATAGATAAATATATATAATAGGTAGATGGTTAGTTGGATAGATGGATAGATAGATGGATAGATAGATAGCTTGATAAGTAGATAGATAGATAAACAAATACTTAGATAGACTGGACCATTACACTGTGGTAAATGCACCTAATCTATCATATCAACATTTGTGTTCTGTTTTGACACAAAATTGAAGGTAATAAAGCATTGGAGTGATTTGAAGTTGCAAGAAAAAGTGCAGGTTAAGTGAGCACCTGCAATACAAAAACATGAATGGCGTATATCAATCAACAATCATGTTGCCACTGCGCGAAGTCATTAAGCCGCGCTTTCATGTCAACGTTGCCATGTCTGTTCTGTTGAATTGCTACGTTCATTTCGCATGTCTCTTTACACCATATGTCATCGTAGCTTTTGCGTTTTTATTCGTGCTTTAGTTTGATTGTAAAAAGGTTCAGATTCCATCTCTCTTTTTCCCCGTCCTCTCCCAGCCCTGTTGAAATCCCCCTCCCCCTCATCCCCTCCCCCTCTCTCTCATCCCCTTCCCCCTCTCCCTCCCTTCCCCCTCATCCCCCTCTCCCTCATCCTTTCTCCCTCCGTTATCTGATACAATCACATGTTGGCAAGGTTACGAAGGACGAATGACGACAATAACAAACACTCTTAGGGGATACGAAATATTTACTCGACTGTCTTTGTGACAAGGAATAAAATAATTGATATTTACAGAAAATTGTCATCCTCGTTTTCCGTTTTTTTATGTATGCTTTGATAAAAATAAATAAATAAATAAATAAATAAAAATCAATGACATATACACGCAGGCAGCTTCAACTGCTGTGGATTGAACGATATTGCATTTTCAAGCCGGCGAGACACGGTATGTGAGCGCACGAGCGGCTGAGTAAATCATATTCGGGGATGGTGGCGGGGTAAGTATAGTGCTGATGGTGCCTGGCGGTGGCAATGCAGGGTCGTGGTTACAGCGAAGGGGGGATGGGGGTTGGAGGGGGGGGGGGGTAGGGGGAAGGAGAGAAATTATAGCGTTCGAAGGGTGATTAGATCGTGGTAAAGTTATACTTGCAGAAGGACTAGATACTGAGATGTATAATTAGGCT
This sequence comes from Penaeus japonicus, assembly GCA_017312705.2. NCBI lineage: Eukaryota > Metazoa > Arthropoda > Malacostraca > Decapoda > Penaeidae > Penaeus > Penaeus japonicus. Next base: position 534,079 of record BOPN01000053.1, read on the forward strand.
CGAACCGTGATATTCTATGGATGTGAGAAGCAACGACAGGACACTGACACGACGGCTAATGAGTGTGTATGTGGGGGTGGGATGGGGAGGGGGGAGGGGTGGTTGACTAGCGTGTGTGGTAAAGGAAGGGGTGAAACAGACTGAGGTTTGATGGAGGGGAAGGGGTGGGGGGGGGGGTAGTAGCGAGACGGAAGGGGGGCTGGGCGACCTGGGTGTGACAGAGGAAGGGAAACTTGCTAGCGTAACTCTGGGGTCTTACAAGTCACGCGAGATTTTTTAACCCTGTTATTACAACTCTGTATCCGTGCATCTGTTGAATGCAAACGAAAAATACATCAATTCCCAAGAGAGTAGTTTTCTGTCTAAATTTGGAAAATACATTTTTTAGTATCCATTTTCCCCTTATATCATTGTCACGCAATATCTATCTATCTATCGGTCTATCGTTGGTCACCATCACCCGTGAAATTCCCAACCCCACCCACCTCCGTTGCACTCCATAACCTCACCCATACAACCCGAGAGCAACCATCCCCCACCCACAACATCTGCACCAAGACACGTCCTGTCACTACCCACTCATTTTCCATGGCAACTGTCAAAGCTACTTATCTTCTCTCCATCCTTCTCCATCCTTCTCCATCCACGTGAATTACTTCCAAGGCGTGTCTCCCTCTCCCTGTGCCGCTGGAACGGGAGTCCAAACGACCCTCGTGTGGTTGCTCTGATTCGCCGTCTTGGCTCCTTCATTCGCATTCATGTATTCACTCGCACACACACACACACACACACACATACACACACACACACACACACACAGACACACACACACACACACACACACACACACACACACACACACACACACACACACACACACACACACACACACACACACACACACACACACACACACACACACACACATATACATACACAGACCCCCTCCCACACACACATATGCACACAAAGAGAGGAAAATAATAGGGGAGAGGATATGTGTACACTGTAATCATATGTCAGCAAACAGCATACACACGTATGTGTTTGTACAAACGGTTATGTATATGCCGTTTAATTAGCACATGTGTATGTATGTGTGTATGTACGTGTGAGTGAAAAGGTAAATATAATAATAGGATGCACAAACTGTTTTGCATTATCTTCATGCATTTTTTCCTACATGTGTGTCCCTGTGTGCGTATAAGAATAGCATTATGAACAAGGCACAACAAGCAAATGTTTCTTCAATAGCTCTACAAGATGACTGGAATATTTGTGAATGCATAAAGCTTTTCCGTGATGTTTAAAGAGAGAAAAAGAAGTACTTTTATCTAACTGCTTTTATTACACCTTTTTGAGTGCATATTTGTATACATGGCTGGAGATGTGTGTAGGTGCGTATATGTTTGCTTGTGTGTATTTTCTCTCTCGTTCACTCACTATATATGTGTAGGTGTGTGTGTGAGTGTGTGTGTGTATGTGTGTGTGTGTGTGTGCGTGTGTGTGTGTGTGTGTTTATTCACATGCCTGCAAATATAGAAACTGTTTTTGAAATTCATGATCGAGTGCCTTGGTAAAAACCATCAATGGTTTTATCCATAACTGGAGAGTGTATTTTAAAATTTTGAAAAATGTAAACTTTTCTCTTTCGTCCTATGATTTTAAATTGATTAGGACTAACTGATAGGAAAATGAAGCAAATAAATCATCTATCCTTATTTTTTCCCATTCTTTTCTTCTGTATGTTTTGTGTCCATCACTTTAAACTTATTAATATTGCTTGGTATTATTATGAAATCAAAATATTATTACGAGATTGTTTCCGGCCTGTTATCCTATCATAGATGTTAATTTATACTATGTTAATTTCATTACGGTATTTCTTGACGAAAAAAAGTTTATCAAAAAGAAATATGAGAGAGGGAGAGAGAGAGAGAGAGAGAGAGAGAGAGAGAGAGAAAGAAAGAAAGAAAGAAAGAAAGAAAGAGAGAGAGAGAGAGAGAGAGAGAGAGCGAGAGCGAGAGAGAGAGCAAGCGTCGAGCCGCCATCCCTCCGTCCGCTCGTCAAGCGCTACCTGAAGAGCACGACCCTCGAACGCGGACATTTCAACGTGTAATTCTGGCCTGACAGCTCGGACGCGGGACTGTCGAGGCAGCGTAGCCTTATTAGATTATTGACGGTGATGTAGACAGAGTCCGGCGCAGGTGGCGTCGTTCGGTGAAAGAGTAACGCTGCGCTTGCAATAAAAAGGGTGATTAGTAGGGTGCAGAAACGGGAATTATTGATCTTCTATGGGTAACAGGTGATCTGTGAGCTGTATACGAAAAAAGAAAGAAAGTGAGACAGGGTATTGATTTAGGACCAACAAAGGGAAGTTAGTAATAATTAAAGGGAAATAAATGGAATTCTTGCGCCAGAGAGTGTACGAAAAGACATTTGCATTATTGATATAAAGTGGAAGCT
>BOPN01000053.1:546544-554044 GCA_017312705.2 Penaeus japonicus
TCACAATTTTTCGAACTTTTAATACACACATATATATATATATATATATATATATATATATATATATATATATATATATATATATATATATATATACATATATATTTAAGTATATATATAATGTGTGTGTGTGTGCTCGTAAGTGTTTGAATGTGAATGTGTCCGCGAGGGTACATACATGAACATGTAATATGCAGATATCTGCGTGAAAGCGTGCGTTTATAAGAACATTCATGGGTGGGCGCAAGCTCCTTGCAGATGCAAACGAGACACATAGAAGACCCATAGCTAAGCCCTGAGGTCAGTTCCATGCCTTCTCCCTCGCCAGTGCTTGCAGCCCGTCAAGGAATACTGTCCCTGTGCTTGAGCCACTGATAAGGCGAAACGACCGCGGAGGAGAGAAGAAAGAATGGGAAGCGGCTGTTGGAATGCGGGGAAATAAACAAGGATGATAAAGAAAGGAGGTAGGGAAGAACGGAGGAGAGGGATACGTGATAAGGTGATCATTGTAGAGATGCAGAGAGGAAATAAAGAGGATGATTCGAAATGAGTTTTTCTTTATGTTTTGTATTTATTCATTTCGTAAATAAAGAGAGAAAAAAAAAGAATGATAATAACAGAAAAAAATCGACGAAGAAGAAACAAAAAAAAAATAAAACAAAAAATACGCAACTAGAAAGAACCCCTCCCCCTCCCCCTCCCCCTCCCCAAGACATTACTGAATGATCAAACAAACAAATAAATGAATAAATGAATCAATAAGCGGGAAACTAGATAAAAAAAAGAAGAAGACGGAAGAGGAGAGAGAGGAGACGAGAAGAAAGAGTAACTCAAGAAGAAAAAAAAAAAAAAAAAAAAAAAACACGTAATCTAATTTGATGTTGATTAAAGGAAAAGAAGCTTAAGTAAAATCCGTGAACTGCTCGTGGATTTAACCGAAAAAGCACTCAGTGAAAGTAATATCTTTCATTATGTAATACCTTTATTGTTACTAAACACAAACCAGACCCTTTTCCTTTCTTCACGTATCACTTATTTATTTCTTCGATATGGCAAGATAAGATGATAAGGCTCATGTTTATATCGTTCGTATCAGGCGCTTGGTTTGCACACGTACTCAATATACTGAGAGATTCGCGATTCTAGAATGTCCTTTTTTTCTATATCACTTTTTTACTTTAGGAAGTGCCGTTGGGTTGGGTATCAACATTGTAAAATCTTTAAAAGGCACTTTATATACATGTATACATATATTTATACAGACATAGATACATATATGCACACCTACTAACAAATATAAATTCCTGTTTACCTACATATATACATACATACATATATCCTTCCATCCACTAATCCATTTACACACTTATCCATCCATCCATCCAGCTATCTATCTATCTACCCATCCAATCATCCATCCATCCATCCGTCCATCCATCCATCCATCTATCTACCCATCCATCCATCCAACCATCCATCCATCCATCCATCCATTCATCCATTCATTCATTCATTCATCCATCCATCCATCCATCTACCCACCTACCCACCCACCCAACCATCCATCCATCCATCCATCCATCCATAAATCCACACAAATATCCATTCAAACAAAGGCATGTACATGCACACATGCTTAAAGGTACATATACTATTCTGTATATAGAAATTAAGGTAATAGGATTAAAACTAAATGTGCACATCATTTGCATTGATGACACGAAAACCAGCTGATCGCACGAATGGGCAAAACAGCTGATCGAACGGGAACAAATCAAGCTGATTAATATTTAAGGGAAGAAATAATGGTATGATGAAGGCAAGAGATTACTCGTTGTTTTTATCATTTACATAACTATTGCACACACACATATACACACGTAAACAATAATTTATGTCCATATATATATATATGTATATGTACACACACACACACACGTATATATATATATATATATGTATATATATATATATATATATATATATATATATATATATATATATATACATATCTATATCTATATCTATATCTATATCTATATCTATATCTATATCTATATCTATATCTATATCTATAATATATATATATATATATATATATATTATATATATATGTGTGTGTGTGTGTGTGTGTGTGTGTGTAAATGTATATGTGAGTACGTGTGTGTGATTGCATACTTTTTCACATACGCGTGGGCGCCTCTGTATGATTAAAGACATAATCATGTACAGTGACAAGCATGTACAGTGCAGTGCAGTGTATATTACATGGTATTGTTTCCCCAGTTCCTTTTCATAATTGTGTTACTGCAATAACAACGCTGACTCTGGACCTTAGGTAATTACGCTAATTGCTCTCACAAGCACTTGTATAAGCTTACATTTTCATTTAATGCGATATGAATAAATTGGCAAATTGATAATGCTCTGATCTAGACGCCCACGTGAATGCACTGCCGCTAGCCGATTAGACCCCATTACTAAGGAATGAAAATGGGCTTCGCGCATGATTCAGGTTGCATATATCAACGCATCATCCTTCTATTTTCACTTCTTAAAGGACTTCGTGGATGTTGCATTCGAACAAAGCTACTGATGAACTCACTCACTCAGTCTCTGCAAACTGGAGAATCTAATTACTTCCTCTCATGAAAGGTTGTCATTTAACTTCGCGAAGCATAACTACAGCCTGCACAACGTTCTCACCCCTCACTGTATTATATATAAACTCCCTTGGGGCGACCAGGCAAACATGCACGTTGAGGCGGCCGCGTTTGGACTGGGTAGGAAGGAAGGGGAGAGAAGAGGAGGGAAGGAGAGGGGAGGGGAGGGGGAAAAGAGGGGAAGGGTAGGGGATGGCGAGGGGAAGGAAAGGGAAGGGAAGGGAAGGGAAGGGAAGGGAAGGGAAAGGAAGGGAAGGACAGGGAAAGAGGGCTAAAGGGAAGGGAAGGGAAAGGGAGGAAAGGGAGAGAGTAGAAGATAAAGGAAGGAAAAATGAGAATGGCGTAAAATGGGGTGTAAAGGGAAAAAAAGGGGAAAGAAGAGGGATGGGAAAGAGGGATGGGAAAGTAGAGAAAATAAGGGAAGAGAAAAAAGAGGAGGTTAGAGAGAAGAGGGAAGAGAAGGGAAGGGAAGGGAAAGGGAAAGAGAGAGAAATGACTATATTTGAGGGGAAAAGGAGAAGGAAGAAAGGCGGGGTGTAGGGAGAAGAAAAGGGAAGGAAATGGGGGAGGGGAGAGTGGCGAGGAAAGGAGTACGGGATGAAGAAGGGAGAGGGAAGGAAAGGGATAAGAGGGAAGATAAGATCTAAGAAACACGCGAGAAGAGATGAAAAGGAACGAGTGACGAGAAGGAAAGGGAATAAGAAGCAAACGGAAAGAGGAAAAGAAGCAACAGGAAGGTTTTAGGAAAATCGGAAAAAAGGGGTTGTGAGTGAACCAAACAAGAACGAAATTCTGATAAGAGCAAAATAATCAGGACAACCACTACACTTTTTTTCAAAACTTACTCCTAATGTTTTATTCACACGTCTCTTCTCTTAGTCATTCATTATTCAATTTACACCCAAATTCAACTATTTCAATAGAACGAAACGCGGGGGAAAGACGGGCTTAATAATACAGGGAATCAAATGAAATAAGAAAACAAAACAAAACAAAACAAAACAAAACACAGCAAGAAAACAATACATAAATCTAAATAAAGTTAAATCACGAACGAAACATAATGAGAAAAGGAGTCATTATAGCGAGGGAAAGGAGACCAAAAGCGAACTGAAACGTGAAGCCTGAAAACACACTGAAAAAGGCGGGAATTGAGAAGTACTTTGCGAGCTGAACTTACGGGTGAGAGGAAACTTTTTTATTATTGTTAGTTAACTGGAGGAAAAGTTGAGTGAAAGTTAAATACAGACGAATATTAATGTTTTATTCATTTGGGGATTTTTTTTCCCTCTCTCTCTCTCTCTACCGTTCCTTTTGCTGAATAATCTATCTGAGGGGAAATGAGGGGTTAGGGTCCTTCGATGCTTGTACTAACCGGCATGTCTTTGACTTTTACTAATCTTTATATCTATCTATCCTATCCCCCACCTATCCATTCAGAAACTAGACCCCCCCCTCCCCCTTTCCCCTACACACAATTTGGCACTCTTTACCTTCTTAAAAAAAAAAGAAAAAAAAAAAAAGGGGGGAAAAGAAGAAATCAAACAAACATATACCTTCATAGTTAAAGATTCTTAAAAGGGATCCTGATCATGTTATAAGACGGACCTCCCCCTCCCCCCCCCCCCCCCCCCCCCTCCCCCCTCTCCCCTTCCCTCCACCCCCCTCCCCTTTACTCCTCTCAAGAGAATGATCACAATCCTCACCATCGGCTTTCCTTAGGGGTTTCTGTCACTCTGTCTCTGTCTCTGTCTCTGTCTCTGTCTCTGTCTCTGTCTCTGTCTCTGTCTCTGTCTCTGTCTCTGTCTCTGTCTCTGTCTCTGTCTCTGTCTCTGTCTCTGTCTCTGTCTCTGTCTCTGTCTCTGTCTCTGTCTCTGTCTCTGTCTCTGTCTCTGTCTCTGTCTCTGTCTCTGTCTCTGTCTCTGTCTCTGTCTCTGTCTCTGTCTCTGTCTCTGTCTCTGTCTCTGTCTCTGTCTCTGTCTCTGTCTCTGTCTCTGTCTCTGTCTCTGTCTCTGTCTCTGTCTCTGTCTCTGTCTCTGTCTCTGTCTCTGTCTCTGTCTCTGTCTCTGTCTCTGTCTCTGTCTCTGTCTCTGTCTCTGTCTCTGTCTCTGTCTCTGTCTCTGTCTCTGTCTCTGTCTCTGTCTCTGTCTCTGTCTCTGTCTCTGTCTCTGTCTCTGTCTCTGTCTCTGTCTCTGTCTCTGTCTCTGTCTCTGTCTCTGTCTCTGTCTCTGTCTCTGTCTCTGTCTCTGTCTCTGTCTCTGTCTCTGTCTCTGTCTCTGTCTCTGTCTCTGTCTCTGTCTCTGTCTCTGTCTCTGTCTCTGTCTCTGTCTCTGTCTCTGTCTCTGTCTCTGTCTCTGTCTCTGTCTCTGTCTCTGTCTCTGTCTCTGTCTCTGTCTCTGTCTCTGTCTCTGTCTCTGTCTCTGTCTCTGTCTCTGTCTCTGTCTCTGTCTCTGTCTCTGTCTCTGTCTCTGTCTCTGTCTCTGTCTCTGTCTCTGTCTCTGTCTCTGTCTCTGTCTCTGTCTCTGTCTCTGTCTCTGTCTCTGTCTCTGTCTCTGTCTCTGTCTCTGTCTCTGTCTCTGTCTCTGTCTCTGTCTCTGTCTCTGTCTCTGTCTCTGTCTCTGTCTCTGTCTCTGTCTCTGTCTCTGTCTCTGTCTCTGTCTCTGTCTCTGTCTCTGTCTCTGTCTCTGTCTCTGTCTCTGTCTCTGTCTCTGTCTCTGTCTCTGTCTCTGTCTCTGTCTCTGTCTCTGTCTCTGTCTCTGTCTCTGTCTCTGTCTCTGTCTCTGTCTCTGTCTCTGTCTCTGTCTCTGTCTCTGTCTCTGTCTCTGTCTCTGTCTCTGTCTCTGTCTCTGTCTCTGTCTCTGTCTCTGTCTCTGTCTCTGTCTCTGTCTCTGTCTCTGTCTCTGTCTCTGTCTCTGTCTCTGTCTCTGTCTCTGTCTCTGTCTCTGTCTCTGTCTCTGTCTCTGTCTCTGTCTCTGTCTCTGTCTCTGTCTCTGTCTCTGTCTCTGTCTCTGTCTCTGTCTCTGTCTCTGTCTCTGTCTCTGTCTCTGTCTCTGTCTCTGTCTCTGTCTCTGTCTCTGTCTCTGTCTCTGTCTCTGTCTCTGTCTCTGTCTCTGTCTCTGTCTCTGTCTCTGTCTCTGTCTCTGTCTCTGTCTCTGTCTCTGTCTCTGTCTCTGTCTCTGTCTCTGTCTCTGTCTCTGTCTCTGTCTCTGTCTCTGTCTCTGTCTCTGTCTCTGTCTCTGTCTCTGTCTCTGTCTCTGTCTCTGTCTCTGTCTCTGTCTCTGTCTCTGTCTCTGTCTCTGTCTCTGTCTCTGTCTCTGTCTCTGTCTCTGTCTCTGTCTCTGTCTCTGTCTCTGTCTCTGTCTCTGTCTCTGTCTCTGTCTCTGTCTCTGTCTCTCTCTCTCTCTCTCTCTCTCTCTCTCTCTCTCTCTCTATCTCTCTCTCTCTCTCTCCCCCCCTCCCCCTTCTCTCTCTTCTCTCTCTCTCTATCTCTCCCCCCTCTCTCACTCTCTCTCTCTCTTTCTCTCTTTCTCTCTCCCTCCCTCACTCCCCCTCCCTCCCCCTACCCCCCACCCTCTCTCTCTCGCCCTCCCCTACCATAGCAACCAAACATCTGTAATGACAAAGCAGACCCTGGCAGCCTCTCCAAACCTCCTTCTCTTTCTCCTGCTCCCCTCCATTAAGCTTCCTCTTATAGTGATGGCTCTGCACCACTCGCTCCTCGTGTTGTGTTGGTACGTGTAATGTCTCAGCGGAGGGCGGGGAGGGGGGAAGGGGGGGCGGGGTAGGCGGGGTTTTAAGGTGTAGCTAACCCTTAGTGTATGACGGCTGCTAGTAATGGCTTTTTCTCCTGCGGTAACACCTGGTATGTCCTGTAGAGTGGTGTGACTATAATCTATTATCTGCTTTTTGGACCACAGTGGTAGTGTTCTCTCATGCGTGGTTAGTTGTCAAGGCTTTACATAAACAATGATGACTTGACATTTTACGTTTTAAAGGGTATCAGACAATGGTCCGTGTGTCCCCCCTACCGCCAACAAGTTAAGACAGAAGGTATAATAAAAAAAGAGAGAGAAAAAAAATGTCGGGACTAAATACTGCACAAACAAAAGTCCTGAAAATCTCTCCCCCCAAGTCACGTTGTGCCAGTTAGCAGTACTTAGAGCCTCCCTGCCTAGAGAAGAGTTGCATTTAACTTGCAATATTCTGCAACGAAAGAAAGACGAAATATTAAAAAGATCTGTGAATCTCCATAATCACAGTTTTCCTGTCGCATGAAACGAATATAGTTTCAAGGTGTGTAGAGTTCCCCGAAGTGGAGTTTTACTTGTTACTCACTCGACTCGCTTGGTTCAAGGCTTCCCGATTGCGAGTGTTGTTATGGCAACGTTTCGCTGCCCCGCTGCTTCCTACGATATGGTTTCACATTAATGAGAGCGAGTATTTCAAAGGTTTCGGCATTTTGATGGAGATGTGTGCTAATAAAATTCACGGGAAATGATTCTGGAAATGTGACTTGCCTCTCAAACTGTAAAGGTAGAGTCTTCGATAGTCTGTATAATATTGATATGAAAAGAGATATGTATTTATTCGATGGAATAAATCTTATTACTTCTTTGATTCTGTCTGAGGGCAGAAGGAAAATACATTAGTTGTGTTTTCTCTTGCGGAAAGACCCGTCTTTGAATACGGTGCTCTCTCTCTCTCTCTCTCTCTCTCTCTCTCTCTCTCTCTCTCTCTCTCTCTCTCTCTCTCTCTCTCTCTCTCTCTCTCTCTCTCTCTCTCGCTCTCTCTCCCTCTCTCTCTTTCTGTCTCTCATTTTCTCTTTCTATTTCTCCCT
>BOPN01000053.1:556544-561544 GCA_017312705.2 Penaeus japonicus
TTCATATTATCATTATCACTTTATTATGATAATCATTATCATTATTATCATTACCAGTGAAACTTTTTTATTATCATCATTATTGTTCTTATTACTATTGTTATTATCATTGTTATCAATATCATTACTATTATTCATATCAATATAATTATTATTATCTTTATCATTATCATCATTATCATTTTTAACATTGTTAATGATTTATCAGTATTGCCATTGCTATTATCATTATCATTATCATTTTTATCATTATTATTATTATTAACATCTTTATAGTTATTATCACTATTGTCATTGTTATTATCATTATCATCCCCAACATTATTATAATTTTTATCATTAGTATACCTATTGTATCACTATCATTATTATTATTATTATTGCTACCATCAATGATATTATCATCATTATCATTATAATCGCAATTGTAGTTACCCATGTTATTTTCATTATTGTCAGTATTATCATTATTATCATAATAATTGTCATTTTTGACATTGTTATTATCATTATTATGATTTTATACATTATGTATATCAAAGGACACTTACCAGCCCTAATTAACAGTGTTACCAAAGTCAAGGAGTTTGAAATCCTCCTCTGGATACGTATCGCTTTATAGTGAGACTGGCGAAAATGATTGTCACGATTCCAGTGCCAATGTTAACCTCATTCTGAATGGAACTGATAGACAGAATAGTAATAATAATGATACTAAAGTAGTTACAGAATCAATAGCTATAGTAGTAGTAACATAGTAGCAATAATAGCTCTTCATCAGTAGCAATAGTAGTAGCATTAGTATCAGTGGTAGTACATTCAGAAGAAATAATAGTAGTAGTAGTAGTAGTAGTAGTAGTAGTAGTAGTAGTAGTAGTAGTAGTAGTAGTAGTAGTAGTAGTAGTAGTAGTAGTAGTAGCAGCAGCGGTAATAGCATAGTCGCAGTAATGCCAATAATGACAATAATAACCAAAATCGAGACCGTCAAATAGTACTCTACGCCGTAGCGAAACGTGCCGTGCTGTTGATTTTGCCGGTGTACCACCACCACCAGCATTAGCACTGCTAATGGAAATACAGTAGCGGCAGCAGTTGTAGTAACAATAGCATTAGAGGAGTAGCGATAGTAATTGTAAGGAATATTGTAGGAATAATAGCAGCAGTAGCAATAATGATGATAATACCATGAGTCTCAGCGTGAGTCGGAACGGTCGCCGAGTCCATTAAGCACATCCTTCATGCTCGCCGAACCACCCGTAGCCATCCTGAGTCGCCAGTCATTATCGGGGTCTTGTGATTTATTCGCTCGTTTATTATGCACAATATAAAGCACTCCAGTTCTTAGCTCTTTTCCTTTTCTCTACTTGCCTTTGTCCTCCCCTCTCTCTCTCTCTCTCTCTCTCTCTCTCTCTCTCTCTCTCTCTCTCTCTCTCTCTCTCTCTCTCTTTCTTTCTTCTTTTCCTCTTTCTCCTCTCTCTTCTGTCTTTCCTTTCCCTTCTACTTATCTCTCTCTCTCTCTCTCTCTCTCTCTCTCTCTCTCTCTCTCTCTCTCTCTCTCTCTCACTCTCTATCTCTCTCTCTCTCTCTCTTTCTTCTTTTCCTCTCTCTCCTATCCCTTCTGTCTTTCCTCTCTCCTCTACTTATTTCTCTCTCTCTCTCTCCTCTCGTCTTCTCTCTCTTCGACATTCGCTTCTTTCTTTCTCTGTTATCTCTCCTTATTTCCCGTAATTATCATCTTTCCCTTTTCTCTATCCTCTTTCTTTCATCTTATTCCCTCTTTCCTCTACATTCTCATCACTTCCCTTTTTCCTCTCTCATTTCTCCTACCCTCTTCTCTTTCCTTTCCCCTCCCTTCCTTCGCCTCACCTCCTTTCTTCCCTCTCCCCTCCCCTCCCTTCCTCCTTCTCCCCTCCTTTCTTCCCGAACCTATACACACCCCCCTCTCTTCCATCCTCCCTCCCTCTAGACTTCCCCCTCCCCCTCCCCCTCCCCCTCCCTAGCCCCTTCTTCCCTATCCCTCTCTCCCCCTCCCCCTTCGTCACCCCCCCACCGCCTCCCCCCTCCCCATGCACCCTCCGTTAATGTACATTCTGGCGCGCGTGTGCTGGCGTGACATCTGCATTGATCATGCTTCTGACGTTTATTTGGTAGTGAAGGAGTTTAGACTCGGGCTAGGAAATATGTGGCTGCATTAATCGGTTCCTGCGAGCGAGCTATAATGGATGGGATGCGCATAAACATGTGGGTTGATTTATTTGACACGGGGGTTTATACTTTCGTGGGAGCTGTGCGGTGATACCAGAGATATTGAGGCAGATTATAAAGTCAGATTATTATAGTATAAGCAACGGATAGAGTGGTAGTTACTGAAAATGTGATTGACGTGTGTATATGCACCTCAAAGGCAGTGAAGTTAATACGACTTATTTTTAAATTTTCTGAATGCTGGTATGAATAATGTTCATAATGGAAATGCAATAATGCATGTATGTATTTATACACACACACACACACACACACACACACACACACACGCACACACACACACACACACACACACGCACACACACACACACACACATACACACACACAGGCACACACACATGCATACACACACACACACACACACACACACACACACACACACACACACGCACACACACACGCACATATATATATATATATATATATATATATATATATATATATATATATATATTTCTATATATATATATATATATATATACATATATATATATATTTATGATATATCTGTATATATATATATATATATATATATATATATATATATATATATACATATATATATAAATATATATATATATATATATATATATATATATATATATATATATATATATATTTACACACATGTATATGTGTATACGTGTATTTGTATAGATGTATACATAGAAAGTTAGACAAACATATCCTTATCCATACCTCAACATCATTAAGTCAGTCAATCTATAAATCCATCTATCTATCTCTATTTTTCCCAATGATCTGTCCATATATATAGATCATATACAAATCCATCTAAATCAATAAAGCTAATGTTTGTCATAAAAAAACGTCAATAAAAAAGACAGTGCAGCATACTTCACCAAACACCAGCCCTAACCACTGGCAAGCCTAAGCGTTGTTGTTCGTGAGCTAAATTATTAATGCAAATGGGCAATATATTATTCAAATACAGCGTTGATAGGCCAGTCGAAGGCGCTTGCTGTTGTCTAGTACGGTATAGTATACAATTTTCTAACTCCTGTTGGTAAGTATGACGATATAACAGTAGATCTTTGCAATGAAAATACAAGAAGGTATTATAATCATTATAATCATGTAATCTTTAACACATTATGATTGACATGATTATAGTAATCATTATCTTAATCACAATGTTCTCTTTCACTATTGGCTTCTCAACATCAGAGCATAAGTTCACTTCTGAACATATTGCGTTTAAGTCATAGTTTTTATATCTCTGGAGGAATTTCAGCTCTACTGCGTCTGATCGGAAAACTAGTGATTGCAATATGAAAATCAATATGAATATCAACATGACACTGATTTCAAGTATCCTTTTAATTTTCTAGTACATTGTAGAAAATCAAATTTATTGCCTTTGCCTGATCTAGCCTAATTTTCGATCTCAATATCTGTAAAACGGGATGGTTATCATAAGAGATCATGTTCCCACTACACTGAATCCACTGGCAAGAGAGACTGCATGCACATACGTGGCGGTTACTGAATCTATTATTTGTTAAATGGATGCAAACGCCTTTTTCCATAAATCTTATTAACTGAGGCATCTCTTACCCACTCCCGGGAACGCCAGGAAAGGTATAACTAAGTCTCATAATCATTCAAAAGGGATGGAAAGGAGGTCATTCCCAGGTGAGGGGTTGCCTTGAAATTACAGGCGTCTTCATGATATACAGTTGTTTGTTTTGAGTATAGAGTATGTACTCAGCGTTACGTTGCATTTGTTGCAGTACTTTTTTTTACAGGATTTTACAGAATCTTTACGATTTCTTCAACTCTCTGAACAAAACGGCACATTTATGTTTATCATTTTTCAGTACAAAAGGGACATTCAAAATGTTTTAAGTGTAATTTTTGTGAATCAAAGTATATCAACAACAATCACCATTACTCAACTTTGCAATGTTCACATAGAACGGAGTTTTTACCAGATTTCAATTTAATATGGAACGAGATTGATTCTTGCAATCGCATCTTTGGTTACGGTAGTGTAGCCCCTTTACATTTATAAATACCTTTATTTCCTCAATAGAAATCTAAAGTTACCGTCTATATATACATACCCTCGGCATTATATACAATGGATTCATCATTAATGGAATTAACGGCATCAGGCAAGCAATACAAGCCGATATCACATACAGTATGCCGAGAACGTCTCCTTGAGATATATCAAAGTTAAAGTCAGCATGAAAGGTGCTTTGAAAATCCGTACGCCATGGTCATATTTCGATTGATAAAATACCCCCCACCCCCCCAAAAAAAAAAAAAAAAAAAAAAAAAAAGTTATACTCAAAAGGAGCAAGGTTTCCAAAGCTTTCCTGACCCGATGAAGAAGTCAAGATAGAAAGAAGAGAAAAAACAAAACAAAAATAGAAAAACATAAAAAAGAATCCACACGATTTTTGGCCATGCTTTGCTTTCCATCTTACACAACCATCTCATGGAAAACATCCCTTTCACACTCCCTTGCATATACACATGAGGCATGAGAAATGGGCGTGAATTTATTACCAAACTCATTACCTTTTTGACTTGGGGATGGGGAACAGCAGGCCGAATGGGCGTTCATGCTGAGACCGACTCATCTTCCTAATCATTTTGCAGAATTAGTTTACGGTTTTGGGTTATCGGGGCGATCTGCGATGTGGTGGGAGTTGCGTTTTCATTGTTTTTTTATGAAGTGGTTGTTGGTTGTATGGTGATGATG
>BOPN01000053.1:566544-569044 GCA_017312705.2 Penaeus japonicus
GTCCTGTCAGTTATAAACTTTCATCAGGTTCTGAGAATAGACATATATCCTGTACGCGTTGACTCTGGGAAATATCCTGTTGCAATATGGATATCACTTTTCTATAAGAGGAGAGAGAGAGAGAGAGAGAGAGAGAGAGAGAGAGAGAGAGAGAGAGAGAGAGAGAGAGAGAGAGAGAGAGAGAGAGAGAGAGAGAGAGAGAGAGAGAGAGAGAGAGAGAGAGAGAGAGAGAGAGAGAGAGAGAGAGAGAGAGAGAGAGAGAGAGAGAATGAGAGAGAAAGAGAGATTAAGAGAAAGATATATATAGAGAGGGAGAGAGATAAAAAGAAAGAGAAATATAGAGAGAAGAAGCATACCCTAAGATGAAGAGAGAGAGAGAGAGAGAGAGAGAGAGAGAGAGAGAGAGAGAGAGAGAGAGAGAGAGAGAGAGAGAGAGAGAGAGAGAGAGAGAGAGAGAGAGAGAGAGAGAGAGAGATTAAGAGAAAGATATATATAGAGAGGGAGAGAGATAAAAGGAAAGAGAAATATAGAGAGAAAAAGCATACCCTGAGATGAAGATCGCGGGCCATAAAGTAGCTGGGAATGCAGGGTGGGCATGCGACTAGTCAAGCGTGTCTGTACTCTATATTTTGTGTTCAACATTTTGATACAAATAGTAGACTATTCACCTTGTGTTAGCAACTTCATCGACGAACGCCTATTCCTTACCCTTTAATTCACTTCTGTTTTTTTGTCCTGTTTTTCCTTTCTCTCCTTCGATTCTCTTAGTGTTTCCCTGTTTTTCCTTTGTCTCTCTCTCTCTCTCTCTCTCTCTCTCTCTCTCTCTCTCTCTCTCTCTCTCTCTCTCTCTCTCTCTCTCTCTCTCTCTCTCTCTCTCTCTCTCTCTCTCTCTCTCTCTCTCTCTCTCTCTCTCTTGTTCTCTCTCTCTCTTGCTCTCTCTCTCTCTCTCTCTCTCTCTCTCTCTCTCTCTCTCTCTCTCTCTCTCTCTCTCTCTCTCTCTCTCTCTCTCTCTCTCTCTCTCTCTCTCTCTCTCTCTCCCCCCCTCTCTCTCTCTCTCTCTCTCTCTCTCTCTCTCTCTCTCTCTCTCTCTCTCTCTCTCTCTCTCTCTCTCTCTCTCTCTCTCTCTCTCTCTCTCTCTCTCTCTCTCTCTCTCTCTCTCTCTCTCTTCCACGTCAAATAACCAAATAACCCAAGCAGAGAAAATCCTTCTTCCTGCATTACTTTCGGAACTCCAGAATTCCATGCCGTTTATCCCGTCTAACCAGCTCAGCCCAAATGCATCATGTTGCTCTCTATGCTTTCCCCCTTTGCAAGGAGACAGCCTACTTCCCTTCAAGATAAAATGTAATCAACGTCCTCTCCTTTTCCCCTCTCTCCTCCTGATAGAATGTCAAAGTAAATTTCTAGGACCGATTTTTCCGATGGAGCAAACTCGTCCGTCCCCGGCCAAAGAAAAGGGCTGATGATAGGCATTCATTCATCAAGGGAGGCTGGCTGTATCCCCTTTGTATTGGTCGCGATGAGATGGGTTATTAGTATTGCATAAAGGCTGGCACGCGAGTCTAGTCTAGTCTGGTCTGGGTCCTCGCTCATACGGCCTTTTTATGATAATAGGTACATGGTGTTGATTAACCCCCGGCGGATGTCCGGGTGCAACTGGATTTGTGGGAGAATATCGGTTTGTGGTTTGGGGGGGTAGGTTCATTCTGATCATGGATCTGTTTGTTTGTTTTTTTGTTTTGTCAGTTTTGTTTGTTGGGTGGTGATGTTGTTGTTGTTGCTGTTGCCCTTGTTGTTACGTCTTTAAAGAGGTGGAGAAAAAAATCGAAAGATTGGAAGATGTTTTTTTTTTTTTTTTCGTCAGTCGAGGATTTATTACAAAGTTTCTAGAATCGTCTTTGCAGGAGCAGCATTCATTTCAATCATGTTATTCATCAGTAAGGGAATGCCTAGACATTCTCCTTTGATGATATACGCACATTGCATCTATACCCATTCTTACCTCACCTACTTACCTGCATTTGCAATCTTCCACCCTCCCCCTTGCAACCACCACTCAAAGACCACAGCAGACTTTCCCAACGCAGACAACGCGATCACCAGACCCCCTCCTGCACAAGCAAGCTCACCAGCCCCTTTTCTTGCACGCGAAGTCAAGATGCTCTTAAGTCGGGTTGGTGACCGGGCTCGGAGGTCGGGTGGGCGGGCAAGACAAGTCACGACTAACACGCCCAGTTTTTACTCGGGGCTTGGGCGGGCTGGGTGCAGGGAGGGGGGGGAGGGGTGAGAGCGGGGGCGGGGAAGGGTAAGAAGGGCAAAGAGGGAAGGCCGGCGCGGGGAGGGAAGGTGCGAGAGCAAGCAAGGAAGACGGAGATGCGGGGAGGGGGAGGAGGGAGGACGGGAGGGGGGGTGGGGCTGGGGCAGATGGAGGGGGAACGTAGGGAGAAGAAAGAGATGGGGGGAAGGGTGGAAGATGAGGAAAAGGAGGAGATAGAGGAGA
>BOPN01000053.1:589044-616544 GCA_017312705.2 Penaeus japonicus
TTTGTTGTCCGACTTTCAGGCTGCGTGGAAGGTTTCCTGTTCCCTTCCATTTCCTCCTTCGCCCTCCTTTTCCCTCCTCCTCCTCTTTCTCTTCATTCTCCTTCTTTCCCTCCTCCTCTCTACTTCTGTCTCCCGAAAAAAATAAAATTATTTTATGGATATTTCTTTCTGATGTCGAAGGTATCATTCGAAGCGGAATCTTGTTTATTGATATTGTTGGAATTCAATACCTGAAAACTTCATAGTCTGGGCTTTCAAAGCTGGTTGAGTATTCACGGCAAAGAAATGTGAATCAGAAGGAGGCACGCGGATTGAGTGGAGAGAGAGAGAGAGAGAGAGAGAGAGAGAGAGAGAGAGAGAGAGAGAGAGAGAGAGAGAGAGAGAGAGAGAGAGAGAGAGAGAGAGAGAGCGAGCGGGGGAGGGGAGATTAACGACTATCCGTCAGACACTAATCTGATGAAACAAAGCTCATCAGACTTACCACTGCATCCGCTCGCTCTCTTTCACGGTGACTGCTTCTACTTCTATCGCTGGACGTCTCTTCCTCGGATTTCTTCTTCTGCGTCTTCTCCTTTAATCTACCTTTTATCTACGTTTACGTCTCCTACCCCCCTCAATCAATCTTTATCTCCCCCCCTTTCTCTCTCTCTCCTCTCTCACCCTCCCCCCTCTCTCTCATTCTCTCTCCTTCAGCAGCCTCTCCCCATCGGCCGCACCTTCCCAAACACACACGCCCACTATTTGTTTATTTGTACATCCCACCAGCTAAGCTTTGACAGCCTCCCTGCTCCCAAAAGTTTTAACCGAACATTTTCGTAAGGTTCCAAATTTTACACATACAGACTAATCAGACGATCGTAAAATAAAGGGAAAAGAAAAAAATATATATACACACACTTTCCCCACACACGACACGACCTTAGGGCCACACACGCAATATTCCATCAGGTTTCCAGTGTGAAGTATCCCTCAATCATTAAAGAGACAGTTTCGCTGTATTATTCATCGATCGAAACTTCCATAGAGCTACGCTGTGTACAGTAATGGTCATCGGTTATATCCCCCAAGCAATTGTCCTCAGCAGGGACCCCAAGCCCGGGCCAAAGGTCTGACCGAGCGTACCCCTCAACAGGAAGGGCGTCTTAGTAGTTACCTGTTAACTGTATTCATACTTGGGGTGGGTTTATGCTAATAAGGGGTATGATAATGTAGGAATGTTTTCTTCATTTCGGGTCATGGAGAACCTAGAGGGTGTGAGGCCATTGGATGTACAATTATTCAGAACAAATATAATGGAGAAAAAGGTGAAGCTATTATTCCTTCGCCAACCACACGTTATCAACAGCCGAAGTACAGAGTGAGAGACTCAAGGGCCCGCGGACGGAGGGGAAGAAAGGGGAGGGAGTCGAGGGGAGGAAAGGGAAACGACATAGAAGGGTGGAGGAAAGAGGGGAGAGAGAGAGAAAGAGGATAGGAGAGAGGCGACCGCCAGAAGGATGCGGGGTGACGAAGAGGGAGACAATGGGGGAGTAATGAAGGACAAGTAGGGGAGAGGGGGAGGGGCCGGGGTGGGAAGAGGATGGGAGAAGAGGAAGCCGGAGTCCGGGTAAGAAGGGAAGATTATGAATGACATGAAAGCCACGTTAGAATAAAGGGAAAGGCGGAGAGGGGGAGGAAAGAGAGAGAAAGAGAGAGAGAGAGAGAGAGAGAGAGAGAGAGAGAGAGAGAGAGAGAGAGAGAGAGAGAGAGAGAGAGAGAGAGAGAGAGAGAGATGAGCAGATGGTAAATGAAGAAACAACAGTGATACAAACGTCGCATATATGTTCGTGTCTAATTTATATGAAAACCACGCAAGGAAATTAGTTGTCTGAATTAGAATGAACATCATAAACACACCGCTTACCAAAGAATGTGTGGACGCGATCCAAAACGAGGCTGTAGTTTTTTTATTTTGATATAATTCCTTGAATTAAGCTCGGCGATTTGTGATCACATCTCTCTCATGCGATTGCTATTATTTTCTCAATCTTAATTAAAAGGAAATCACCATTCATTCAAATCTAAGTTTCTCAATCCGCTTATGTACTCTTTTTTAGCAGTCACAAATCAGCTCCTTAAACAAGATTTCGATCAACAAGAATAAATCGGATAACGTGTGGATTAAAACGGTGCGGCCGATAAAGCCAGTTATTAAGAGAGAGGAGTGGGCGGGACGTGTTCGGCCGAGAGGGGTGGGGGTAGGTGGGGGAGGGGCGTCGGTTGAGAGGGGGGGGGGGGGGGGGGTGAGGAGTAGAACGACAATCGCTCTTTACCGATAACACCCAATTGGCGATTTAATGGGCGGGCCTTGGGGAACCCTCAGCGATCCCGCGGTTGGGTTCGGAGCACCCTTGTGTCGGCCGCCCGTCGACCTTTTTTTTGGTCGAAAGATTTTTTTTTTTTTTTTACGAATGGTAATCGCTCGACAAAGCTGGCTCTACTACGCGGCGATGTTCATAACTAGTGAAGACGGATCGAGGGACTATAAGGAATAGTGGATAATACATAAGGAAGAAAATGATTGAATAATTACATCCATAGCGAGTAGGTGGCAACAACGAAGAGCCTAACGTTGTGTAGATGGTGGGGCTTCTCACGCCAACCCCCTCCCCCCCAGCGCCCCTCCCCTCTCCCTTCTCACCCGTCTCCCTGCGTGCCGTCATCAGCCTCACAATAATAAAATCTAAGACAAATCTGTCGAATCACTGATCTAAATGTTGCAAAGCCATCTTGTAATGTCACCGTAACTCCCACGGTAATTAAGCATATTAATAGAGAAATTCCGAGTCAAGCCACGAAACGACCTTTTTTTCCCGAGCTTTCTGCTTAACGGTCGGATTTTCGTGCTAATACTCGTACTAATATTTTAGCACATAGGAATAATTGTCACTTTCTTAATCACAGGCATACATTCAAGAGAAGCTCACTTGAATGAAACTAATAGCGAGGTATCATATTGTGTGATCAAAAGGTAGGAAGAAAGTTTGGGGTTCGTTAATCTAATCTCAAAATAGCTTTTACCCTCGATGTGGCTCCTGCTCGGGTTGTCAACTAGAGATTTATGAATATCTTTTTGTGTCTGTTCGTTACCGATTTTTCATATTTAGACGAATATCTTTGCGAAGTCTTATTCTGGGATAACCTCGTATTGGAGCGGTTAATTTTAACAAGCTGAATTATTTACGAATTTATATAACTACATCATTATTCACCACATATGTGCTGTTTATTATACGGATATGTGAATATACCACAAACCCTATTTTATAGTTATATCACCATTTCACTGTCCTTATTGTTAAATAAATTGATCCGCCTGGTTTCTTTACGACAGTAATATCCAAACGAACAATAAACAACAAAGGCCGCTTCGTTGAATCGTTCACGAGGCAGTTGCATTCATAAGACAAACGTTTGCTTGCGCTGACGTTTTCGTTCTTGAAATTAAACGCAGAGCATTGTGAGGCGAGCAGCTGACGTTCTGCATCTTGCATAGTCCTCTTCCTTCTTCTCCTTCTTTAGAGTTAATTTCTTAGCTCTTGAAAGACGTTCGTTGAGAATGTCTTGCAGCGAGAATGAATGTCTTTCAGTTTATTTTATTTGCGTGTTGGCAGGGAGGATGTGAAATGCGAAATGGTCGAGTCAATGCTGGGAAAGGTTGGCCATTTCCACGTTGAACAGGAACCACACTAACTTTACGCCCCCCCCCCCCCCGATTAATTATTAAAGGTAATATCAGCTAAGTTTCGTGTTTTGTTGAGCGCTCAGTATTGCTCCCCCCCTCCCACCACGCCCCTCCCCGCCCCCTCTCTCCGCAGACATATTCACCATCGAGCGTGTTTGGTCACGAATCGATGCTGAATTAAATTTTCATTGCCGACATAAATCACTCGAGATGGGGAATGCGTTTTCGTCGGAGCTTGGCAAACGTTTTATCGCTGCTCCATCTGTATTGACAAGACATTGGATTAGGTTGCATTTGAATACTTGGCTTCTCAATGATGCGAACTACTCCGGGATTCGGAAATTGATTCCGTGGTTTTTATTCGTAAATAAAACATATCCAAAGACATCGTGCTCCGAGACCACGTGCACTTACAGTTACTTTCACATGCCACCGCCTACAGCCCGACAGGAATCGCTACATTATTCCTCTTTGTACATTCAATGTAATTACTTTAACCTGCGGGTGAACTAAGTACTATCCACCGTTTCCTCTTCCTGGCGTACTGGCTGATTACTGCAGCCGTCCACGGGCCTAAGGAGGGGAGGGGAGGGAGGGAGGGAGGGAGACTGACAGTCGAGAGATCTCTTGGACCCTCCGGAAGTGCGAGATCGAGTACCAGCATGTTTATATATCAGAGTTGTTGAACTTGGAATGGAATTTCCCTTAATTTACCCCGATCGTGTGCATCGGAAACGCTAATCAATCGCTCGCGGCAATGCCATGGCCGTCAATGTATTACAACATAAATATAAAGCCGTTAGGCGGATTAGAGAGCAGGAGGCCGCTCTTTAGAAGGGCTTTCGCTCAATGTACCGGAATATATTCTAAGATGTGTTCAAACAGCAAAGGGCAAATCCACACCATCCCCGGCGGAATGCACCGACGTGTCGGGTTCCAAACTAAGGATATTTTCTTTGTGGGAGGGTGGCTGGTGATTTCTTTGTGATCTTTATGCCCCAATGACCGCCCGCATGCCCAGCCAGTCCCAGCTGCTACGCTTCCTTTGTCACAGACTGATGCTGATTCTCACAAACTCTAAAAAATCCGTAAAATTATTTGGAATATTCTGAACTTTTTTGTACAAATATTCGTCATAATAACTATGTATAAATAGCATGTACTAAATAAAACCTAATATCAAGTGATCAATAAAAAGAGCGAATGCGCGGAGACCGTGAGAGTTAGTGTGCACGCACCCATCTTCTGTAGCGGCCCATCTGCTGGGATCAGTCAGGGTTAGCACGTCAGAGCGGGAGCACGTTTCTTGAATCGCTGAGTGATCTCCCATGTGGTGTCTGTGGTGTTATATGAAGTGTTGGTAGTGGTGGCGAGAGGCAAGATGGTGTCGAGTGTATGTCGTGGGTCGTATCCTAGCATGACCCCACATGCTTCGCCCTCACGAAAGCCGCTTATTGACCCCCAGAAGGATTATTTTTCACCGTTACAAGTGGAAACCTCCGTGGAGTATGACCTTCCCGCACACATCTATCCGCCGAAAGGCTCGGAGCCTATTCTTATGATACACCCAGGATATGTATCAGCTGTACGGGCTAGGTCTAGAGCCGTCGTTACTCCCTCACCCACTGCAATGGTGGCCACGTCAGGGGCAGCCCGCCCTCTGGCCCCCTTGCAGCTGCCCAACCCACAGCAGCACCAGCAAGTGGCCGGGGCAAGGGCGTCCCGCAGCACACAGCAGCGAACCTGGTGCATGTGTGGAAATCCCAACTGTAATTCTTCTAGTGTCAAATCAGTCAATGTACAGAGTGTTAGAAACGTACAAAGTGTGCATAGCCAAAGTGCTTCAAGAAGTGTACAGAGCCAGAGTGCAAGAAGTGTGCAGAACCAAAATGTAGGAAGTGTGCAGAACCAAAGTGCAAGAAGTGTGCAGAATATCCGCGATGCTAGTATGATGGGCGTTAGCAGCAGCGCCAGCACCATGACCAGCACTACCAGCAGAAGTAGTGCAGCGTTGCTCCAGCAGCAGCAACAGCAGCAGCAACTGGTGTGGGGAAGTGGTGGAAGGTGCTTAGGGCCTTGCTGCAACCCTCGAGCTGCTGCCATGGCTCCTCCACAGGCAGAGTTTGTGGCTCCGGGTCTGCCGCCCTCGCTCCTTGCCCGCACGCCCACACGTGGGACTGCAGGCGGCTCACCCAAGTTACGGGCGGCGCGAACCCGTCGTGGATTATCTGTTGCCAGCAGTGTAAATCTCCCGGATTACTTAGGAAGTGGGCGACCAGCCAGGGTGACAGGCGGTGCTGTACATGTCCACCCACGCCCACGAGCATTATCTACCTCTATGGGTGCTCTTGCCGCGGCGCCCGCCCCTCCCATGGCTCACCAGCACATGGGCATGGGCGCCTCCCTCACCACCTCCCTGGACCTGGCGAGGGCACATGCTCTCACCCCTCGCTCCCTCCAGCCCGTCCAGCAGCAGCAGCAACAACAGCAGCAGCAGCAACAACAACAAACATTGCAGCAGGCCCCCATTGTCTCTACGTCCTCGCTCCTCCATACCGTGGGTCTATCCAGGGACTCCGGCTGTTCCGTGGGCGCCGAGACTGCGGGCGGCGAGTGGGCGTCTGATCGTACCCGCGGCCTCGTCGACTCAGGATTCTGCACGCCCGTCGACCTCACAGACGATTTTGTGGCAGGTAAGATCTCGAAGTCTACGGTGATTTCGCGCCGCATTTCACTACATCCCTTATAACAGAAAATACGCAAAGTTAGTTTTAATTCATATTTTTTTCAAAGTGTCTTGATAGTGTTCAGTGTAGTTGTAAAGAGAAAGTTTGATTAAATATTCATGTGCTCCTTAATAAAATGTTGACAAGGAAAATATTTATTAGTGTAAAGTTAAACAGTGAAGTTGAATCAATGTCTCTCAAATGGACAAATGCATGTAATAAGTGTGTAGTGTGAAGTTTATATTACCACTTCAGTATATTTTCCTTTACGTTTGGGTTTCATTATGAAATTTCCCTGAAATGTTTTATGTAAATTTAGTTGTAACAGTGTTGCTGAATCGTGACGAAAAAAAGTGTTCAAATGAAAAGAACTTCGAACTCGCATAATGCACAAGGGAAATCAGCCTTCCATAGCTTCAACAGGTGTGCATGCATGGATAGTACGCATGCAAATTATTTAGCCTTTTACCGTACTCTTTCGTTCGTCTGCACGTG
This sequence comes from Penaeus japonicus, assembly GCA_017312705.2. NCBI lineage: Eukaryota > Metazoa > Arthropoda > Malacostraca > Decapoda > Penaeidae > Penaeus > Penaeus japonicus. Next base: position 595,990 of record BOPN01000053.1, read on the forward strand.
TTCATTCAGAGTTGCAATATTGGTGAAACTGACAGTGTTACATTCCTTACTATGTCTGACAGAGTGTTCGTTATGTGGTTAAGAAAAAAATAACCGCCAACGCTTAACGTATGTTCAAAAAATATTTTAAATGTGCTCAGAAAAAAAAAACTTACTTGCCTTCTTAACCAAGAAATGTACAAGTTCAAATGGTTGAATTACAAATCTTGCCTTTGCTCATCTTGTTATTATTTTCTTTGGCAATGTAAAAATAAACTTTTTTTCATCCCATCAAGAGAAAATGTGTCAGATTCCATGTTGACGATAGAAAATGAAAAGCAAAGAAGTAAAGTGACTCCACCACCTGTCAAGCGTTCATGCGAGTTGGCAAGGTAAAGAAAAACATTTGGTGAAGACATATCAGGTGAAGGATTTTATCATTTTATCGTTAGTCTTTCTGGGAACCTTTTGACTTTCATTTTTATTATGTAGAAGTAGTTTAGTGCCTAGTCGTATATATTTTGTCCAGACGTGAAGCACGGTGGAAGTTAAGAAAGAGAGGTAGAAAATTGGTCACTTGGCAGCCGTCCCAGTCGAGTTCCCAACTATGTTTTTCTGACTATTTTCCCTGCACAATTCTCGAAACTGGAAGGCCTTTTTATGTTGTCAGTTTTTTGTCGAATCTATGTACTCCAGAAGTGGTAAGTAGTACGCACACTAGTGCAGTGGCTTCATCAGAATATAGTAGGAAAAAGGTATTTGGTCTCGTTCTCACTAAGGAAGCTTGAGGCACAACCGAGCCAACAATTCCTCAGTGTCGCCGTGGGTGGGGGCGGGACGTGTATCCACGGCCGCAATCCATATTTTTTTTCTTCTGATTTTATTTTAGGCCTTGGGCGTGGTCGAAAAGTTTAAGGATAATGAGCATGACGACCGGTGGGGAAAGGAGGGGAAGACTTAAGGTGCTTATCCACTGGCGAAACTGAAAGAAAGTTGCACGAGTTGCAAGTCTTTTTTATGTTATTTATTGATTCCAGTTTCATTCAGAGCAATAGCTATTTCGAACTTCTCTTGCCGAAGTTACACAATTCAATGTAGATTGGTAAGCGATCATTTACTTCAAGTGTTTATTGTCATGACTTGCGTGTTCATGACCCCGCCTTTCATGTGCAGTCAATCGTGATTAACACGCCATCCTCTTTTATGCTACGATGATTATGGAATTACTGTGTTTTTTATGCTGTTCTCCAAAAAGTAAGAAGATTAATCTTTAACGGAGACTCATCTCATTATGCACTACGCCAAGAATATTAGTTATGAAAAATGCGCTGTAACTATAATATTGAAATTGAAATTGTCAGCCTTCATTAGCATGGTAGAGAACACAAACCGCTGAAGAATTATTGTTGTTGCATGAGTAACGTTTTCTGTTGACGTGGGCGAGTCCTGCGGTTGATTCATAAACGACAGTACGTGCGTATATGCACCCCCCCCCTCCCTCCCAACCCTTCTCCCTCTCAAAGACCCTCCATGGTCTCGTAGGGATGAAGGATGTGGTTTTGGGTGTGGAAGTTGTCTCTACCCAGTTGCCTAAGTCCAGTTTGTCAAGCTTTATGAACGTGAAGAGGAAGAAGAAGGAGGGGGTGGGGGCCGCAAGAAAAGCCGAGCCCCCCCTCCCTACCTTTCTCCCCTCCCCCCTCCCTCCCAGGCAAGCATCTCAAACTCATGTTGCTTTATGGGCTGTTCCGAGTGGTTTATGGGGCTTGAAATGTATCCAGGAGGACCGCGTTGCCTCGCCGAGCCCAGATTAGATATTGGTGATGGCGTCGGGTGAAGAACGCGGGCTATATCTCCTCGCCCTATCCCCAGAAGGCTTTCGCGTTCGGTGCTCGCTACGTGGATTTCAAAAAGTATTTTGACGAGGTGCTGTTGAGGCGAGCGAGTGGGGCTGTGTGGTCGGTGAACAGCCTGGCGAGCAGCGTGCTGGACTTGCGGTCGATCGCCACATGTTTACAACCAGCACCGGCCGCACAACGCTCGCCTGCTAGATGACTAGACTCAATTATAAACATTGGTAATCGTTGTTTAATGTAACGGGTTGGATTCACGGATGACACCGAGAGTATTCACAAGGTCTTATCTGTTTACACATGGAGACGTTGCCTTTTATCGTCCATCGAAATCAAATAAATGTTTAATTTTGTTAGAGAGTATTTTCAGTGAGGCGCTGGGTGCGAGGTATGGCCGGCTAGAGGGATAGGGAGATGGAGAGTTGCCATAGCACGTGTGGCATGCCAGTTAAGAGCGGTGAGATGCATATCAGCAATTGACCCGGTAACGATTGAACTGCAGAGGGCGAGGCTGTGGTTGGGGTGGGGGTTGGGGGGGTGTATGATGGGGGAAGGACGGTGGGGAAGGGAGAGGGAGAGAACGACCTATTTATTTGCTTTCGTGCCTGATCAGTTGAGGGGCCCGTGTGTATGTATGATCGCCGTCCCATTACGGTTGATTGATTAGTTGGATTCACAGGGACTTTCCCCCTAGTCGCGTTGTTCATTCTTTTTGACACAAAGAGACGTATCTGATCCTCCCGAAGAAGAGAAAAAGCGGCCAAATACGCCGAGCCATTTACTTTGGCAACAATGAAACAGGCGCTCACACGGTCATTTGTCTCCCGGGCGAAGCGCTGGCTTGTTCTTTATGCTCATATTTTATTCCTTCCTTTCATCTTTTATGAATCATGAAACTTGGCGCGGCCGGGATGACGGAAAGGGGAACCGTTGCATCGTTGCACTAAACCGCATGGATTACTGTGCTCGGAATGATTCATAACATCATGCAACCGCCTGATGCTTACTCTAAACGCGCACAGATTACGGAAGGATTTTTCTTTTTCGTTTACAAGGGGACACAATGTGGTCGGTAGATTTTTTTATTATTTTATTATTTTTTGGGGAGACTAAACGAATGCGTGCTGTGCGTGAGGGCTGGAAGGGAGGGGGTAGGGGGAGGGTGGTGGTCGTACCGTACGAGCGGTTAGAGGGGGAAGGGGGGGGGGAAGGTACGGCCGTGTTTAGAATACATACATATAAAAAGTACTGGGACGCCGACAATAAAAGAAGTTAAATAGACTACCTGAAAAGTTTGTCGGTGGGTTGATGGGAAAACTTGCGTCGTCACCCCTCCCTTACCCCCCTCCTTCCTATCCGACCTTCCTCCTATGCGAGGGACCCCCGACCCTACCCCCCGCAACCACCCTGCTTCCCCCAGGCGCCCAGTGGGTAACAATAAGAGACTCCCACCTAGGCGCTAGAAGGGCCGCGAGGCCTGGGGCCGATTGTGACCATTCTCCACCATTGACACGGCCTCGTTAAATATATTTTCCACAGGAACAGACGTGGTCCCTCGTAAACAGATTGTGTTTGCGAGACAGAGTGAGTGTATGAGTGGCGTGTTTACATATGTGTATAATTGTATATATGTATATATTTATCTACACACACACACACACACACACACACACACACACACACACACACACACACACACACACACACACACATATGCATACAAGGAGAAAGTCACGCTGTCAAATTATTACTTGTACTCAATCCGAGAACTTCAGCAAATTCATTTCAGTTTATTTATGCGTTGATATTAGTTAGCTTAGATGCAGATCTTCTCTCCCCTCCCCACCCTCCTTTTTATTCTCTCCTGTTTCCTGCGTTAGAGCGATATCAGGAGCATTAATCTTCACAATGCCACACTCGGAATCGGCGAAAATATACCCCCACCCTCTGAGGCGCCGTTCCATTTAATCATACTTGTACCCCTCTTCCCCTCTCCCTCCCCCACCCTTCACACGCTTCCCTCAGGACCCCATCCCTGCCCCTTTTCCTTCGCTCAGCCAGCATGTTCTCTCTCGCTCCCCCCCCTTCCCTCCCCTCAGACCCTTCCGCCCCCCCCCCTTCCGTCCCCTCTCCAAAATTCCGCCTGTCGCTATTCCCACGCACGGGGTCCGTTTACTAGGGTTACTTTTATGAATATATTATAATAAAAACATTTTTTCGGTTCCCTTTAACTCTTATCCGTGTGTTTATTTATCTGCAGAACTAGGTATAGAGATGGCATTGCGAGAGATGGATAGCTCGATGAGAGAGTGTCTGGGGAGGATTTGTAAGAGTGATTGTTGAAAAGGGAGTTTAAGAGCGAGAAGAGTGAGCGACGGCGAATCGGGGTAAGGGTGTAAAGGCCTCTCCACACAGCCGGTGCGTCAGGAAGAGAGAGGTCAGGGGCGGCGACTGCCACTCTAAGGTCGTGGCCTCCTTCCATTTACGAGGCATGGGACGCGGGTGAAGGCACGACCTGCTCTTTCTCTTCTCTCTCTCTCTCTCTCTCTCTCTCTCTCTCTCTCTCTCTCTCTCTCTCTCTCTCTCTCTCTCTCTCTCTCTCTTTCTTTTTCTTTCTTTCTCTCTTTCTCTCTTTCTCTTTCGGTTGTCTCTTCTCTCTATCTCATTCAGCTTTCTATTCTTTTTTCTTTCCTTCTCATCTTGCCTCGCCTCTTCTCTCATCTTTTCTTTCCTCCTCTTTCGCTCTCGCTTGCTCAATTCCTCCTCTCTTTTCATCCTCGCACAGCCCTTGTCTCTCAGAATACAGCGAGTTCATGACACCCTTAGATACTTCCTTGTGGATTTCACGCGTTACGTTTGGCATTCGACGTGCGGCAGTTACCCAGCCATGTGAATACCGGGCTCAAGGCTCCCTTTTGAGTCGTCCATTTTTATAGAAAACGATAAGCAGGAAAGAGATCTGGAGCTTGTTTGAGGCTCTATATAAAAAAGTGGCAACGCTGTTCTCCCTCTACCTTGCCTCTCCTTCACCCTCTGCCGTCCCTCCCCATCCCCCTCTGTACCTTCCCTTCCCTTCCTATTTTCTCCCCCTCCCCCCCATCCCCGCACGCTGAGGTAAGCCTACACACGGCACGGGAACCCAGCCCGTGGCGGCGCCCTGATCTGCCAACCGGCATGTTGTGATTCGATGTCGCTAATGCCACGATTGGCTCGCTCTCGACCGGTGCCTGAGTAATCATAGGGCAGAGCGAAGAGGCGGCTGGGGCGGGGAGGGGGAGGGGGAAGGGGAGGAGTGGAAGGATGGCGGGAGAACTTTGCCGATGATTGATCAAATTCGTATTCAAAGCTACTGTTATAATAACTGGTTTCGTTAATGTGTGATTCGTTCTGAAGATTGTACCCATAGGCATTAGAACTTTCTACATCACTATGGATGGTTCCATAACGGACGGCTTGACAGAGGAACTTGCCCCCCCCCCCCACCTCTTCACCCCCGCCAGTTAGAGCACGCGTGTCCCTCGGGGGTGCCTCCCCCGGGTGAATGATGGTCCTTGGGTCCCGGGTGTGACTGCGGGGGCCAGCACAGTCACGAGGAAGTGGGATCCCGCTAATTGCTTGACGAGCAGGAGGTCGTCCGTTGCTTGCGTGCGCGGGAGGTTAATCATATTGATATTATTACACGTTTCCTTGGAGCGCGTCGCCTGCTTTCTCTGGAAGGGAAGGTTTCAACAAATGTATGCATACGTAATACTTACATATACATATGTATTTATATAGCAATCTATCTAATTATACATAGGTATATATGTACATATATACACATGTGTGTACATACAAACACACACATGGATATTTATCATTCCTTGGGCCAACACGGACTGGCTATCCCTCAGGAGTTGCTCGACTCGGATAACAGTATCCAAAATGATCCCCGACACACGATAACCGTTTCCTGTTTTATGCCGAGTCTCATGCATCATAGGGCCTGTTGCGTGCATGGGTGCTCGCTTATTTACGACCCCGGTGACTGTCGAAAAGCTTTTTTTTTCTATTCAGTTTCCATGCATAAACTATTTTCCTCACTTTTGGTAGATCTGCAGTTTGTTATTTGTATATGTGTGTGTATGTATGTATGTATATATGTTATATATGTATATGAATTTGTGTATGTATATATATATATATATATATATATATATATATATATATATATATATATATATATATATATACATATATATACATTGTGGTTTTAAGGGTAGGCACAGAGGTGGAAACAAATACATCTTTCTTTCAGTCTCAAAATCCTCTGAATAATAGACACAAGGGAACGAAAATGAACCTTCCCCAAACTGCCATTATAGACTGACTTTGAAGGCTTTTGTATCAGCTGGGAAGGGGAAGGAGAGGTGGAGAGGGTAGGATGGGGGGCGTGCAGAGACCGGCTCTCGCAGAACCACTAGTTTTGATTCGCTTTCAGATTGTTTCGTTTCGTCCGTTGAGAACCGGGGTGGATATATTTTCAAACTTATTTTTCTGTCGTGGTTGAAAGGGGGGGGGGTGCATGATTTAATGTTATTTTCAAAACAAATTTTAGACGGTTTAGTGACGCGTTTGTGGTAGAGTGATAGAAAACGGTTTTCCTTTTGAGTATTTGATTAAAAAATATTTGAAAAGGGAAAGAGGAGAAAGGCGTACTCACAGAAAGACAAGTAATCAAAAAAGTCTTTTGACAGAAGATGGAAATTGCAAGGGTCGAAGTAGGAAAACTAGTGAATTAGGCATTATTTAATAATGACTGCTAAACAAGAAGGCTCTCTCTCTCTCTCTCTCTCTCTCTCTCTCTCTCTCTCTCTCTCTCTCTCTCTCTCTCTCTCTCTCTCTCTTTCTCTCTCTCTCTCTCTCTCTCTCTCTCTCTCTCTCTCTCTCTCTCTCTCTCTCTCTCTCTCTCTCTCTCTCTCTCTCTCTCTCTCTCTCTCTCTCTCTCTCTCTCTCTCTCTCGCTCTCGCTGTCTCCCCATCCTGTTCCTCTCCCCCTCCTCCTTCTCCTCTCTCCACTCTCACAAGTTATTCACGTTTCAGTGGATTCTCCGGCGTGACTTTTGTTCCCTGGGGCGGCTCGTGTGGGGCGTAAACATGTATTGATTGAGTCTCTGTTCACTCACGTCCGAAAGATTTGTATGTTTGAATGTGTGCGTGTTTCGTTACAGCAGGGGGAAATATGATCATCTGCTCAAACACGCTAACACACACACACACACACACACACACACACACACACACACACACACACACACACACACACACACACACACACACACACACACACACACACACACACATGGGGTCCTTGTAGTAACAGCTTATATAGTGACATGTTCATCCGCTTCTCAAGCTTTCCCTAAATCGCTCTTTTCATTAAAGATCCTTTGACTTGACTTTCTGGAGCACTACCATCTCTTTCCGTTACCAAGGCAGTGGTAGGCCTAAGGCACTGCTCTGACAAACAGCAACGCTTTCCCAAGACAGCACGACGGCATCAAGTCTTGGTGATGTATGGAGCGAGTCCGGAGCTGGAGTATAGCCAGTGCAGCTGCTGTTGTAATGGTACTGTTATCTGGGGCTGCTTCATGTTCTTTCCTCATTTGTTCCAGGATCGGATGTGTGCTCGTCCTATGTGCGTTGGGGAAAAGGGAGGAAGGAGGAGGGGGGGGGGGGTGTTAGGCTTCTTCGGGGCAACAGATGCTCTCCTTTCATCCTGTGTGTCATGGTCTTTATCCGAAATATTTTACTTATTAATGGAAAGTAAGCACGTTGCTCAATAACTAAAGTCAGGACCTACGTCAGCTAGAGGGTATTTGCCCCCCAGTGTACAAGCGGGGCTTAGGGTTGGCGGTGGCAGCGGCCCCTACAGAAGGTAATCTCTCTTCAGGCTGTTTACTGACGGGCCCGAGTGCACTTACCGTCCCTGCACGGATGCCTATTAGAGGTATCTTTTTTCGATTTCTTTTGTAAATAATATACGGCCGGTATCTGATTGCCTCCGAGTAATGGATCCCTCTGAAAAGTCGACGTTCCATAGTAGAAATGATATATCCCACGAATACCGACCAAACAAGATATTTAATGCAGGGAGCTTCTGGTAACGACGGCGGGATCTGACGGCCATATAACCGGGACGCCTGTTGGGATTTATTAATGGTCCCTAAGAACTGACGCTTAATCCTAGGCTACGGCTTATTGGTCGGGTGTTGACGCAGCGAGGTACGGTGTTTGTGGTAAAGGTGGCTGTTTATCCTCCGTCGGGGAGAGGAAACCCTATCATTGTACACGTAATAATCTCTTGTGCCTTGTGCTTATAATGGATTCAAGCGGCATTATGTATTAAGCGAGGCTGTAAAGTGTATAGATTAATCCAACGTTTCCTCGAAGAGAATAGCTTGTTACAATGTGCTTAATAAGCGAGCCTCTTCAATTAAGCTTTAGACTTTCCAAGAACATTTACAATTTTCAGCTCGCTAATGATTCAGTCTTCTCTTCACGCTGTGTTTCCCCGCCCTTCCACTTTTACTCCCTCCGGTCTCCCCACTCGATCCACACGTTCAACCCCTCGTCCGCCGGCACCCCCCCCCCCCACTTTCACTACTCGCTCATTCACATCCTTCGCACAAAGGTTCTCCAGCATTGATTTTTCCGTGTAGAGCACATATACCAAGAAGGCGGGAAAGATGCCATTCGAATTGAAATATCTGCAAATTACTCGAAAGCTGAATGGAAACCAGACTTGATTTTATTTTCAGTGTCTCCCCTCGACGAGGTAATTGAAAGCAGAAAAGCGACGAGCATTATAGATTTACGAATTCTTTTATTTGACAGTGTGTTGCAGGGCTTGTGACTGACTGCTCATGGAGTGATTGTTGTATGTCGTGGCCAGACGTGTAGGTGAGGGTCGTCCGGCTACGGTAGGTCGTTCAAGGACGTCGAGTGTGTGTGTGAGTGCGTGCATGCATGGATGGTATAAGTGAATTTGTTCAGTATGGGAGTAGCAGTTTCTCACTACCGAGAGAGCGACTGACGAGTAGCATCCCCGCAGACATGTGCATTAAACTTATTAAAGATACGAATCTGACATCCCGCATCATGTCGACGTTACAAAATGTATCGCAAGAACTTCTAGAGACTTTGTCAGTTTGCCGGCGGAGTCTTGGGGCTGCTTGGGGGAACGTGTATATATAAAGTACGCGAGACATGTGCAATCTCTCGTGCAGAAGTTGCCTCCATTTCGCCCCCGCGACGGAATCCTTGAGTCTCTGAAATGTGTTATTGTAGTTTCCGCGGTTCTGGCCGAGGAGGCGAAATTTCCCCTGTGAAACCGTTTTCTGTCGACCTTACTGACCTTTACGGGCTTGAGCGTCGGTAAGGAAACTCGGGGATTGGATGAATAATGTAATGAATTCCGTAAAGGACGTCTGCGGGGATACTGAAGCAGCCGAGTTTTGCGTCTCAAGTTACTTTCAAATTTCCCTTCATCTTTTTTCCTGTCTCTTAGATTATTTCAAGGAACGGTGCACGGGCGCTGAAACAGTTGAAATATTCGTAGAATATGCTTGAGTGACGAGGAGGGCAGTGTACGTTCTGAGGCAATGCATACATGACACACCACGTTAGAACTGGTCATGTTTGCTGACATTATATCTTTAATATGTGCAGTATCTTCGTGTCTATTTATTTTTTCTCATGGGATATTATTACCTTGCCTACTTACTATCTCAAATCTCGACATAACAAGTAGTTCAAAAGTGATACAGAGAAGGTGAGGTTCAGGGAGGCGTGGATAGTGCACCACGCCAGCCGGATGCAGCGAAGGCGAGGGCATGGATCTTGCTAAAGTTACGGCCGACGAGTTTTTACTCCACGGCTGTAGATTCACGGAGATGGAGGAGGAAGTTTAAGCCCTTCCCTGCGCGCCATTAGAGGCCACGTTACTGTTCGGCCGGAAAGAGACGAGTGGAGGTGATATTTCTCGATTATTTTGGGGGGAAAACCGACGGTAACTTTAGCTCTCCGGGGACACGCAACGGATGTTCCCTTTGATATCCGGCCGCCTTTGTGTCGACATCCACCGGCCTGTTCTAGGTTGACTAGCACTATAACGTGAAAATGGATATGAAGTCATGAGGCGCTTGTGCGAACGTGATGGCCTCAACATGCTCTAGCCGCAGCGTTTTTGTGGACAGGGCTACAGATCGTGACGTTGCACTGACGTCATTATCTGGCGCTGACGTCACGGCTGGTGCATCTTGGGTTCCCCGCTTGTTCTCTCATCAGCGGGTCAGGCGGGATTTGTGAAAGCATGGCTTATCGCGCTTCACAGTCATGTACTGACGTCATGGAACATATCCAGAATGCAGATGAGGATGTCGACATCTCCTACCGGATTGTTCTTCTACGATGTTACCTCGCAGAACAATATCTCTGACGTCACAATTCCAGCAGGCGTGGCAAAGGATGCTCCTCCTGTTCGTCACCTCCGGTTTCGTATCACCCTGTGTACAGTTCGAAGCGAGGCGGTGTAACAGGGAGCAGCCGGATGTTTCGGAAACCAAGGATGCCCGCCTTCGTGGAAGATGATTAACATAAACGATGCCCAGGAATTGTAAGAAGTTTGCTAATTTGCATGGCGGATAAGGTAGTTGTGGCGAGACCTTATGGTTCGCTATTGATATTATTTTGATACTGAGGAAAATTATTATCTATGTATAAATAGATTACGAGTAAGAGAGAGAGAGAGAGAGAGAGAGAGAGAGAGAGAGAGAGAGAGAGAGAGAGAGAGAGAGAGAGAGGGAGGGGGAGGGGGGTTAGCCTCCTTCATACACAATAGCCACCAGTAGTCTCTGGCAAGAAGTTACCCCTTGATTATATCAGCACTTACGCAAAACCGTCTTAATGCAGGGATAAGATCCTTTTGAAATCCGTGTTGCCATCCGAACAAGTAAATGGAGTTTCTTGATAAAAAAAAGTCAGAGACGTGAATAACGAACGCGATGAATACGTTGCCTTCCCCTCCTTTCCCCTCCCTCCCTCCCTACCACCCCCACCCTCTTCTACCCATTAGACTGAGGGCGGAGGAGGAGTCTGGATGACCTCCCACTAGGACTCGTCTGCCTTGCCTCGGGCGTCAACAGCCTGGCGCCGGGCTCCTTCTGCGGGCCGACGCTGGGGAAGGGAAGGGAAGGGAAGAAGTGCCTGCATGCCCACCACTCCTCAAGGCTGTTCCACTCGTTTACTCTTGCATATAGTTGTTTTTGCGTTCTTTGCTTGTGAGTTCAGGTCCCTGATTTCCCGATGGTGAAATTGCCGATTGTTCTCAAGCCAAATTGTGCTCTAAGGAGAAAAAAAACACACAAAAAAAACGAGAGATAAATAAAAGGAAGTGGGACTTGCTAGAGTGTTCTTGGAAGATGTCATGGAGGTTCGAGTGTGCTGGGAGGAGGGGATTTCTCGTCACCTTCAGGAGAGGCCGCGCCATTGTGCGTTATGAAGGCTATTGTAACAGTGAAACCATTGTGGCAAGTTAACCTCTCGGATTTGAGTTTATTGCATATGGGCATTGTCTCCGTGCATTTGCTTGTTCTCTTGCTTGTCTGAGTCATATTTTGCAAGCTTGATGTTCTATTCTTTCGTTTTTGTTTCTCTCAAAGTTGTTTACAATTTATCAAGCCCCTTTCAAGTCGTTCGAACAAAGGGTCGTCCGTGCTCTTTAGGTAGGATTAAACGACTTCTTTTAAACGACGAGGATGCCGATCTGGGAATAAGGAAGGGATAGAACTACGACAAGCGAAAAAGCGTCACAGAGCCACGTTAATCAGGTTAGACAATCACGGCAAAAACAGGCCAGAGTGCCAGCCAGACGAGGGTGATGGTGCCAGCACAGCACGGCTCTTTGGCCCCGCACAAAACAAACAGATAACTGTATTCCCCCGTGACGTCAACATCCAGACATTGGGTAGCCGTGACAGCTTCAACAAAAAAGGGAGAGGTTGCAGAATGGCTCTTGCAACGTAGTGAAGGTTTGAGAAGCGAGTCAAAAGAAGCGAGCTGCTGATTACAAAACTTGTCAGCGATAAAAGAGTATGACAGGCTTTATTTATTTCCAATTCAGAAAGCTTTGTTATTATTTCAACGTCATGATTTTGCAAATTCCTTTCCTTATTTTATACACTAAACTATCAAATGCGAACAGATTTGCAACAGGATCCCACTCCATCCCAAACACCAAGTAGGTCATCCCGCATGCTAGTTAATAGCCCCACATACGATAACAAGGACTAGCCGAAGTTAACCAGAGTCGAGTTCAAAGTGACAGCTCTGAAGGTTAACAGCACGGCGATGACAAGCAGCTAGCGAGACGAGACGAGACGTGGTGGTGGTGGGGCGGGCGATGCTGATGGCAGCGCTGTCGATTGTAACATGTTTCTCTCTTTTTCTTCGGATTTATCTCTTCCTTTCTTCTTCTTCTTCGTCATCGTTTCCTCCTCTTCCTACATTTGTTGTGATTTTTGTATCATTCTCCCCTCCCCCCTTTTTTTTCAAGACGTTCAGCAGTCTGTGCCTTCCTCTCTGATAACGACCAGCGTCTTGGCACGGAGCACAAAAGATGCTAAAAAGAAAGAGAAAACAACTTAAGTATGAAAATAGAATCGGGGTGATTATAAAGGAACTCTTTAAACACGTCTCCACGGGGTCACGACAGAGCTGACGGGCTCCATATGTCAGCCTCACGGAAGGGACTGGTTATTACACATGATGAGTGAGCACTGTCGGCACTCTTCTGAGCACTGGTTCTTGCTTGAGGTAACTCGCGCTCCTTCCACTTACCTCTTTCTCAGACGAAGTAATGTTTTTTGAGATATGTTTCTCTCTATTTCTCTCTCTCTCTCTCTCTCTCTCTCTCTCTCTCGGCCTCTTCAGTAGGGTCAAAATAAATCCCAAAATCCTTCACTCGTGGACACACTTCATGTTTCAGCCTCTCTTACTGAAGCCACAACTTCGTGTATATAACAAAGCCACCCTGAAGCCGACCTCCCCTTCTCCTGGCCTTCTTGGAGGGGGTTAGGGAAGAGAGGGGAGAGGGCCCTCCTCCATGCACCGAGTATGTGGCCTTGTTTTGGATTGACTCGAGGTTGAGAAAATGCTGCCTCAGATTAGGGTCACGGGAGTTGTGTCAGCGTTGCATTATAGTCGTATAAACACACCAGGCGACCCGGTGCGTGCCCAGGAGGGAAGGCAAGGGAAAGGTGTTGGGTAACTCACTCTCTCTCTCTCTCACTCTCTCTCTCTCTCTCTCTCTCTCTCTCTCTCTCTCTCTCTCTCTCTCTCTCTCTCTCTCTCTCTCTCTCTCTCTCTCTCTCTCTACCTCCTCCTCACCTTCCCTCTCACCTCTTTTTCTTCGCCTGCTATCTCCCATTTCTTCCCCCTCCCCATTTCACTTACTACAAAGAAATCATGAAAAAACACGGTCGGTGAATACATGCGGGTGACTCGGAGCAGTTTGCCTTGGGTGTGAGACTTTTCCCACATGGCTGTCCGGATGGATGGGCGGGTGGGCGGTGGCAGCAAGCAAGGGCGTCTCGTCGGGAAGTTCTCACTCATTGTAAACTGTACCTTCTGGAGTCCTTCGGCACAGTGTCATAATTGCTCTTTTGGAAAGGGAGGGGCGCTGTGGGATGGATAACTTCGGTGATTTTTATATGACTTCTCTCTGTGTGTAATGCTTAGATTAAATTCGCAGCTGCATTTCCGTTTTCGGTAGAACTAACGTGTTTTTCTTCTTCTTTGCAGATACGCTTAGCTTGGGCGGCAGCTGGAAGGAGCCCTCCACGCCGTTATCCTCCTCCATGACCTCCTCCAGCAGCAGTAGCGGCGTGCACACCTCCTCCCTCCTGCCAGGGGCCGCCCACCACTACCTCCCGCAGCCCTTGTGGAACTTGGCCTATTAAGGTCGCTACGCTTACCATGCAGCGGGGCCGGGGCCTGGGGCGCCTCGCCATGGGGCTGGCCGCACCTCCTGCTGGGGACGCCCGCGCGACGGGGGAAGCTCGGGGAACAAACGTAGTCGTTTTATCCGATTTTCTAGTGTTTAGTCAGTGTCTTCTCGTGTCCGAAGGCCGCGCCTCCACCAGTACGTGGCGGCGGAAGATTTGATCCTTGTCGAAAGAGTAGTCCCCAGCAGCCTCCACGAGCACGATGCATGTGTGTCTCTTACGCCCGCCCCGCGCGCCCCGCGAGCTGACCCCCGGCCGCGAGCGCCCCGGCCACGAGCGCCCTGGGTCGCGGCCCCGTCATGCTCTCTCAGAACCAACACTGTGCTGTGATACGCCGTGCTGGCCTCCGGAGCCTCGTCGCCATCGTCAGTCCTCCTCCTCCTCGTCGTCGTCATCTTCATCATCAGTGTCGTCGCAGTTCACATTAGCTTAGTAGCGAGAAATAAAAAACGAAAACAAAAAACGACAAGAGCAGCAGCGCCATCGGGGGCAGGGTCGTGTACGCGCGTCGTCTCGAGGTCACCCGTCGCCGCCGTGTCGTCTTGTCGTCGCCGTAGCGAGTCGTCATACATCGTAGTTGAGCCAGAATCATCGAGTGCCGACTCGAGTCATCATCGGGAATCATAGTAGTCGGCGCTTAGTCATCAGCGCATCAGCGAGCTTTTCGTCATCCGCTAATTATCTCATGGTGTACTTTTAAGTGTGGAAACTTATGGGTGTGCTACGTACAGGAATTATAATATTAATGGTAATAATAACACAGGGGTTAGTTGAGCCAGTGAGCGTTGTCTATATCCACTTTGTTAGTTTGTAGGTATCTATTCCAGTCACTCCATCCTATGGCAATATTTCACTGTTATTTACGCCAGCCCCTTTGGAACGGACTCTGAAATAGCACTGTGGAATTTGTATCTGCCATTGAAGTGGTCTTGATCCTCCCACGACTGGCACAATGCCGACCTTTTATCGACGCAAACGGACCAGAACCTTTTCCTCAAGAGCTCTTTTAGAATCCGTGCCTTAAGTCTTGCACAAACGATGCTGTAAACATCGGTGTACTAAGCTTGTCGGCATTAATTAGTGTTTTGTAAAGCTGAGTAGGAATTTTTAATGATAAGGTAGACGGAAGTGAAAGTGAGAGACATTGTTAGGGTAGACTTTTAGGTGTTAATTTAGCTCTTTGGAAAAATAATAAAAAATACGCTTATTAGAATCCATGAATCATAACTTTTTGGTCAATAACTCATCTGTCATTCATTTTAGATTACATTTAGGTTGTATGTTTAGTCTTAACCCTTAAGTTATACTAATTTTTGTTATCTTATTTATAGTCCTTCTGAAAGTCTGTCAATAATTTGCTCCACAAAGTTTACTTGCGTTTCTTAGGATCATTTGTCATGAATGAATTTTCTAGTACAATCCAGTTGTGTCCTTTTTTTATTTACTTTTATTTCGAAGTTCGCGAATATGAATAAACGCATTTATGAGGATTCATCATTATCACTTTAAATGTATCGAAACATTGTATCAATGTCTTTATTGCATGGCTACCTGAGTCAATTATCTTAAAGAATAATATCTTGTTCGTGGCATTATAGCTGTACGTGAGGATTGAGTCGTTTATAAGGCACCAGGACGGGAGGTCCCTCGTCACCAGGGAGGGTCCAGCTGGTTGGACCACCTGAACGCCATCTGTGACTGTCTTGCACCATCTGCGTGTAGACGCCATTGATCGCGTCAGGTGGACTTGCCTCTTAGACGTTGAAACATGGCTAACTGTGCCATGGCAGTTAGTAAGAGTCTAGAGCCAGGTCTCTATTGCTTGATGTATCTGTGAATAGCGTCAACGGTAAAACCTGGACTCAACATTGGTAATGGCCTGTAGGTTAGACCCAGAAGCTGAAAGAATATTATTCTGTTCACTTGACATTCATCATGATGTTTATGTCAAAGGGTGATCATTGAGGTTTTTCCACTGAGAACATGAAGTATTTCTGCATTTATAGATCACCTTTTCTCTTCTATTCTTGAAAGCTTCTGGTGTGCAGCGTAGCCGGTCTATTGTCCATGTTGAATAGATGCTAATATTGTTTCACGTACGAAGCACGATGGAAATTTGATCTCCACTTTTTATCTGTAGTGTAAAGTCTACGACGTTATGGACATACGAGCGACTCTGAGCCTTGTGTATATTCGCTTTTAGGTGCACAATTACATGACAGGGATAATTCCTTTTTTATTTATTTGCCTTTACTGTGTTTATTTTGATGACGTGATGAAGAATTCAGGTGTGTCAACGACTGAGGCATGAGTTCCACGGTTGCACAATATGTGTTGTCTTCATGTAAAGCCTCTTTATGTGCCATGGGTGCATAGGGCACTAATCTCTCTCTATATATAGTCTTAGACTCCGAGTCGCTTGTTATGGCATCTTAGTCGATTCTTGTGTTGCACTTGGTGTTCGAACGTGTCAACTTTGCGTGCAATAAGTCTTTCAAAATGTAATGGTTGCAAGGCAGCTTATGTTGATTAGGCTTCAGACTCAGACCTATTTTTGTGATGCTAACTTTAGCTTTGATGTACATATGTAAAGAAAAAGATGTACATAAGGAGCCTAGTTTGTTTGGAAACAAATTGTATCTGTGATTCATTTCGGTGCGTTGGAAACAGTGCATCTCAGCTTGTAAATATTCATATTTGTATATTTAATGTGTACAGGAAGTAATTTTGCACTTGTGCTTGAATTTTAACGTGTAAAACTTGTGATATGTGAAAATAAAACAAAAGCCATTTAATAACATCTTTCTCTTGTCATCAGCTTGGAAATAAGAAACAAGATGGTGGACATGCGAAAATATATATATATAAACATTAAGCCACTGAAGGAAAAACAAAAATAAAAACAAATGCAGAATCTAAAGCACACGCTTTAAGAACAGCACGTCATAAACCAGTATTGCACTCACTGGATTTTATAGATCCAGGATGTAAATGATAGTGCTCAGTATTCTGATCATGAATAATATAAACAAACAAGCAATGAACATATTTGGCACTTGAGTAGAAAATAATAAAATAATATTCGAATTTGATAAAAGAATTATGTCGATTCGTAAAACTCTTCAGAATTAGGTACTTGATCTTATCAATGTAAAGTAAAAAGATCAGTACAGAAGATATTAAGCAATTCTTTATATATAATCGATGTGTAGTGATAAAGAATAAGAAAAGAAATGCATATGTTAAAAACGATAATAACAAAATAAATTGAAATAATGATATAATAATGATAATGATAATGACATCGATCATGATATTAACAATAATGAATAAGACAATTATGATATGAAAAAGTGAAAAATCATCTGATAGAAAGAAAGAATTTTATAATTGATGAGTTGATTTCTTTTGTCTATGAAATAGGACAGTTGCTGCAGACTTCTTATAAGATATTTTCGTGATTCAATTTCAACAATATCAATACCCCCCTCGCTCTCACATTCTCTCTCTCTCTCTCTCTCTCTCTCTCTCTCTCTCTCTCTCTCTCTCTCTCTGTCTCCCATTCTCTGCGTTTCACCTTTTATTCTAATTTCTTTTCCAAACACCCACTCTGTCGCCAAAAACAAAAAGGAAAAAAAATGTCTTCATGATAAATTTCCCATTTCAACGGTTCGCTTCCTCCTAATTTTTCGTTTTTATCTTTAGAAAAAATGGATGTTTGATTATTCTTTTTTTCCTTATTATTTTTGGACCGTTAGCTTTTTTCAGTAGTAAAGACATATTTTTATTTACGAGAGAAAGATTAAAAGTTAGCGAGCTATCAAAGAGCGTAATATATATTTTTAGTTTGACTGGGTTGATTATGATGTATTTCTCCTTCAAAGAAAGAAAGGGAAAAAACGGGAATATTTATCTATCTATGTATCTATCTATCTATCTATATATATATGTGTGTGTATGTGTGTATATGTGTGTGTGTATGTGTGTGTGTGCGTGTATGTGTGTGTGTGTGTGTGTGTGTGTGTGTGTGTGTGTGTGTGTGTGTGTGTGTGTGTGTGTGTGTGTGTGTGTGTGTGTGTGTATGTGTGTGTGTGTGTGTGTGTGTGTATAAATATGTAAGTATGTAAGTGATAGTGTATTTGTGCGTGTACGTGTCAATGAGCGCGGGTACGGCGGGGTGTGTGTGGATATGCAAATAGGCATTACCCTTCTTCGTACACACGCAACGTAAGGGGCCGAAGCGCGGGCGGAGCCGTCCCCCTCGCCCGCCCCCGTATTGCGTATTTCGGACACTAACATTTCCAGGGCGCTTAACCCTCTCAAGATACTAGAACCCATTCCCGTTTTATGGGCGTACCATTCACTGCTCAGGGTGCTGCCGGTGTGGGCTGCACCTCTTGGGCTCTTTCTCTTTTCTCTGTCTCTCTCTCTCTCTCTCTCTCTCTCTCTCTCTCTCTCTCTCTCTCTCTCTGTCTCCCATTCTCTGCGTTTCACCTTTTATTCTAATTTCTTTTCCAAACACCCCCAAACATAAATAATTAATTGCTTTTTGTTTTGATATCAACGAAACTAAGAAAGCGAAGAATGAGAATTCAAAGCAACAACAATGAAAGCAAAATACCACTCTTTATGTAATCGAAACTGACTTTTTATCACAACTTTTTTCTTCGATAAATTCCATGATAGTCTTATCTATTTTCTGATAAGGGAATTATCAGTCACTGTCCATAAACCCCGAACAAAAAAATCTGTGCCATCATGCAACGATAACATTTCACGCGACTTGATAATGTTTACTGAGCAATTGATGAGATGTTTGGCTATGAGATTCATGAATATGTTTTGTTTTTCTGTTATGAAAAGAGGGAAAAACGGAGACTTGGGTATTTATACACTTACTTTGCCACATATGAAACCAAAATAATTTGGAAATTTTGATTTTATATAATATGAGGAGTTTAACAGTATATACGGCCTTAGAAAGGTTGAAATAGAAAACGATAAAAATTTTGACATAGCATATCAGAAAGTCAAGACTAGTTGCCATGTCACTCCATCACTCCATCACCCCATCACGCCTTATATCTTCCGCCATGACAGGTGTCGAATATAACTGACGGGAATATTTGCACATGAACACAAACGCACACCTATTTTCACGTGCATACACGTGTATACGTTCACATACGCGAAAAAAGGAGATACCTATAATTACATATACACGACTGAAATATATCATACTCTCTTTTCATTAACCCAAGTGAAATACTACACTGTGGCAACTTTGCCTAGAAGTCATAGCGTGGGAGAATAAAACGTGGGCTCCGTGCTGTGAAAGACGAGGGTAAGTGTGGGCGTTGGATCTAAGCTACGACTACCTTGTACAGGAGGTTCTAGGTAACGACTACTATATATAGGAGGGTGGTGGGTGGGCTGGGTGGTTGTGGGGATTCCAGTTAAGGGAAGGAGATGCTAGAGAGGACGAGCATATGTGCATACGAAGGAAAACATTATTGGAATTGTTTGACGACGTAAATTTAGGTAAATCCCCTTTCATGATTCATAATAATCGTAAGGCTTTGAACTGAATATTCTTTATAGTTTAAGTAGCTATAAATTTTCCTGATAAAGTACCCTTTCATGAATAATAACGTTGTGAGAGATTTCTAAAAAAAATAAAAAAGGCTTTTGAACTAGTAATGATACTCTCTTGGACATTACCCACGTTGCAGCTCGTCAGTCCAGAAATAAACTGGAGTTCGATCAATAAGGGAAGACTCAAGTCGATGAATAATTAAAGTTCAGATATATTAGTGATGTTAATCATATAACACCAATTTAAGACAGTGTTTCAAAATTATCTTTGTTCTCTCGCTTAGCCAATGCGAGATATGACTTCGAATCCGATTAAAAAGCATTTTCTCTTTTAAGCTTATAAATCTTTCCCATCACTATGCGTACACATTGCATATGATAATCCCACTTATTCCATCAAGCTAATCGAAGTCAGCTTATGATAATACCCGTATGATATGTGACAACAAATATTAATCCCGCTGTGCATTGGAGTTAAGAAAGAGAACAAGCAATATGTTATCCATTTGTGTACGTTTGTGAGCATAAAACCTGAACTAGATTGCCGAGCCATTATCTGTGTGGTGACGCACACTTAGGGCCTGTGCTAGCTAAATTCGTACCCAATTAAAATTGATTGGTGGATATACCGGCATGTAAATCTACTAGAGCTTCGTGGAGTAAACATGGTTTTATCAAGTTTTTGTTTGCGCTGTTCGTTTCTCGATTATTATGTGTGGAGCGCAAGTTTAGTGAATAGGATGTCTATTAAAGGTGTATGCTGTGTTAGCCCTTATTGCTAGCATGTTTATGCGAATATGTAAGTATGTATATGTATCTGTGGACATCACAATTTCGCAAATCACCGAGAGTGGTTTCTGGAGAGAACTTGACCTGAATGATAGTCAGTTCAGCTCAGTGAGAGAGAAGGAGAATGTTTTTTTTCTTCGTGCTTTATTAATTCACACATCCCTCCTCGTTACGCTTGTATTTCGAATAGCCGTAGCATCAAGACACGAGTAAGCGTGTCTTGGCGTGTGCAGACTCTCCTTTATGTCTTAATACATACGTCCACTCATACTCCTAGCAAGGAGAAAAAAACAAAACAA
>BOPN01000053.1:624044-629044 GCA_017312705.2 Penaeus japonicus
ATTAAAGACAAGAAGAAGAAGGAGAATAATAATAAGAAGAAGAAAAAAGAAGAAGAAGAAAACGAAGAAGAAAGAGAAGGAGAAGAAAAAGCGATAACAAACAACGAACACGAACAAGACCAAGAACAAGAACCCGAAGAAATCGAGAGCTCACCCGCAGACGGCGAAACGCAGAGCAAAGAAAAGCCGTGCAGGTGAAATCCGCCCCCCCCCCCACCCCGCCACATAGACTCTCTCTTTCCGAGCAATATCCCTAATGGAGCGGCGAGCGAACTAAGAAGCTTGTGTAGAAGTGCTATTAGTATTCGCTGAGAGAATGATATATATATCTAGGACGTACTTCTTTTTTTTATCTCTTTCAACGCGATAAAAGGGGCGGGGGAGGGGGGGGGGGTACTTAAGGAAGCGATGGTACTGGGAATTGAGTGGAAGTTCAGGTGGGTATGATGGGGTGTATATATATATATATATGGGGGAAGGCGAAAGCTGAGTGGAAAGATGGGCTATTCTTACTTCATGTGGGCTATCAGAACAAAAGCTATGGGGATGTGTATGTATACACACACACACACACACACACACACACACACACACACACACACACACACACACACACACACACACACACACACACACACACACACACACATATATATATATATATATACATATATATATATATATATATATATATATATATATATATTATCATTATCGCTATTATTATCATTATTTGTATCAATGATATATTTATCATTATTATTTATCATTATTTATCATTATCATTACAATTAACAATATTATTACTATTAACATTATTATTATAATTATTATTATCGTTATCGTCAATATTCATATTATCATTATCATTATTATTGTTGTTATTATTGTTAAATTGAAAATAATAATCATGACGACTATTATTTTCATTTTCAATATCATTCATGATTAGCATCATTGTTATTGATATAAGTAATATTATTTTATCATCATCATTATCATCATTATTTCTTTTATTATTATTATTATTATTATTATTATTATTATTATTATTATTATTATTATTATTATCATTATTATTATTATTATTATTATTATTGCTGTTGTTGTTGTTGTTGTTATTGATATCATCATTACCATTATTATCATCATTATTATCATTATTATCATTATTATCAATGTTATTAGTACTGTTATTATTATCATCTTTTATATTATTATTGTTATTATTATTATTATTATTATTATTATTATTATTATTACTATTATTATTATTATTATTATCATCATTATTATTATTATTATTATTATTATTATTATCATTATCTTTTATATTATTATTGTTATTGTTATTATTATTATTGTTATTATTATTATTATTATTATTGATACTACTATTGTTATTATTATCATCATTCATTATTATTATTAGTACTAACATTATGATTGCCCTTTTCATCACATTCATCATTCAACCTTCGTCCATAATCACCATCATCATAATCATCATCAATACCATCTCTATATCAGATAAGTGAAGCCATCAGATCATCACTACGCAAAGGTGCTTCCACATTCTCATCGTTCACATTTGCCTCATCATAACCAAGGTTTATTGGCTTATTCTTCCTTTGACCTAGATGTATTAACAGTTTCCTCATACATACACACACACTCATACATACACACATGCAAACGCAGATGCACATGTGTATATGTAAACAGATGCATACGCATAATTGATTACATACAAAAGTACACGGAGATACACATGCACACACACACACACACACACACACACACACACACACACACACACACACACACACACACACACACACACACACACACACACACACACACACACACACACACACACACACACGGAGTCCCGGATACACATATAGCATCATAATAAGATTATTATTAAATATGTACTAAATACATTAAAAATGTATTCGAAATATTCATGGTAAAAGAGATTATGCAAATAGCATCTCTTAATCCGTTAATTCAGTCTATTTCAATTTAGTCTAATTCATGGAGACAGTATTATAAATCCTGTGCATAAACATACTCTTGATCCGAGCATATTCCCACGTCACTCTAAAAAATCAAGCAAATAATGAAGCATGGTTGATATTGTATAAGGGCACACATATTGCAATCTAGTCTCTATGACTAGATTGCAATGTCCTCCTTAGAAAGCTATTACCTTTTACATTATTATAATACTGTGATATATTTTGTGGTATGAAAGGATACTTTTTGTTAATTAATTTCTTTGATTTATGGTGTGCCGTAGACGGAAAGGTTGAGGAAAATTAGATGTGTTATTTTATGTGATAATCATTCTAGTATTATTAATGGAATATTTCTGGATAAGAGGAATATTGACAATATTTATATGGTGCTAACACAAATAGAAAATAGTTACATGTAGAATAGAGCATTACTTATCATTACTTCAAACTCAATTATAAACACATACGAACGACTCAATAAAAGATATAAATCAACTACCAACTCTGTTTTCTTAACCCAGAAGAGTACCTCCCCCCCCCCCCCAAAAAAAAAAAAAAAAAAAAAAAAGGAGAAGAAGAAGACTAAGACAAACTGGCAGCAAAAGGTTTGACAGTTGTGTTCATGGTATCTGGACAATGTGGCTTTGATCCACTCGTCCTGAGGGACAGCAGGAAGACATGAAAGATGGAGTGAATACGCTATAAATGTGGACTCTGGGAAATGCTTGGAAACACGTCCCTTTTATCATGATTTTATTTTTAGTTACACAATAAAATCTAAAACAAAAAAGAGAAAAACAAAAAAGCTAAAAAGATAAACAGTAAGAACAGAGTAAAACATAACAAGAAAGGACAAAATAATAATAATAGTAATCAAATACAATAAAAGCAAAATAAAGTACAAGTTCTTTGTATGCAGCCAATCATCAAATTCGTGAACTGTGCTTCGGGTATTGGAAAACTGCCTTGACCAATAACAGCCACTTGAACAATCACTTTATAGATCACCGGTGTAATTTCTCCGTATAGCTTGTCATTCCAGTGAGTGAAAGACCCGGGCTCACACATTGCATTATATTGCACAGCGCTGCATTTCAGTTCTGTTGTTAGCAGAGTACGTTAGCCAATAATATTTCATTTATTCACATTGTGGAGTTGAAGGTTCTGTGATTCTCATAAATATATCAGAGTTAAAATATTGTATATTTTTCGACGTGAATATATATGCGTGGTGGAAGCTGTGCTGCATATTTATGAATTGTTTGTTTCACACACAAGCATACACAGACAAAGGCTCATACAGACAGGGACATAGGCACAAACACACACACACACACACACACACACACACACACACACACACACACACACACACACACACACTAACAAACAAACAAACTAACACGCACGCGTCCTATGATTTATGATTTTTTTTTCTTTCCAATAATAATGACATCTACAGGAGAATATACATTGTTAATTCACCTCCCCTCTGACATTTAACAGTTTCATTACAATAAAGCATTTTTCTTAGCATATCTTACTCATTATTAATCATTATGACAGTTTTTTTTTAACACTACTTCATAAAGTATGAGTATACTGGTGTAGCAAAAAATGTAAAAAAAAAAGTTTTATTAGATTCACAACAAAGAAAACTTACACCTTTACCTTTATGACTATCCTGAATGATGAATGAGGAAATATTAAATGCGGGAGCTGGCAACTCCTAGAAACACATTGACGCATGTGCGAAGTAAGGATAAGTACAGAAATAAGATAAATGAATAGATGCTATAGAGGGACACGCCGATAAGTTCAGATTGGTAATACATTTAAAGAGAAATCAGTCATTGGATAATACAAGAAGGAGCTTAATCAATCAAAGATATAGAACTAATTACAAATACCCAGATTTAATATTCTATTTGTTGGTAATAGATGGCAACTCACCATAACCCTAATGCCACTACAATTGGAATAAACATTTTTTTTTCTTAATTATTTAGAAGCTTAGAATGCATAGATTATCAAAGCAAGCGAGGGTCATTATACTAGTTCCTTCCATTCCCGACTGCTTAGATACTCTCGTTATTTTTCGACGTGAATATGTTTGCCTCGTGGAAGCTGTGATGCTTATCTATGAAGTATTTGTTGTACTCGCAAGCATATACAGACAAACGCACACACAGACAGGGACACAGATACACAGGAACACACACACACACACACACACACACACACACACACACACATATATGTATGTACATAGATATATACACTGATAATTGTGATTATGCCTGAGATGTTTCCGCCGCTGCGGCTTGTTGGTGTTATTACTACTGTATTTTGTTGCTGTTTCTCTTTCCAGGTCATTTCGAGTGAGATATATATATATATATATATATATATATATACATATATATATATATGTATACATATATATATATATATATATATATATATATATATATATATATATATATATATATATTTATATATACATACATATACATATATACATATATATATATATATATATATATATATATATATATATATATATATATACATACATATATATATATTATCAAACGACTGAAGCAGCTGTAATGTGTTTATTTACTTTTAACAATTCTACATATAATCAGAACTTAGAAAGAGGCAGATATCCCGAAACGCGTACGAGCCAAAAGAAGGAGCCAATGGTTAATAAATAGGAATGCAAATCAAATATTTCACAGTGCAATTTATAGATAGTAAATATTTCCTTCCTTTCTTTCCATTTGTGTCAATGACTCTTTGTGTTTTTAGCAACTCGTTCACACAAAATGCCTTGAACTCTAGTGCACTCAATTTATACACAATGGGGGAAAATAATAATTGTGGTAATGGTATGGTGATGATGATACTAATGTTGATAATAATGATAACAATAATGAGAGTAATTATAATAATAGTATTAGTAATAATTAC
>BOPN01000053.1:644044-647578 GCA_017312705.2 Penaeus japonicus
AGAGAGAGAGTTATAGTTATTGAACTGTTTTCAGGAGGAGAGAGACAGAAAGGTAAAAAGAGAGAAGGAGTAGAGAAGGAGATAGAGATATAGATAGGTAGATAGATAGATAGATAGATAGATAGATAGAAAAATAGATAAATAGATAGATGGATAGATAGAGAGAGAGAGAGAAAGAGAGAGAGAGAAGGATATCTTTTGAAATATTTATTTAAAGAACTAATTTTAAAAGAGAGAGGGAGTAGAGAAGAAGATAGAAATAGAGTTAAGTAGATAGATAGATAGATAGAAAAATAGATAAATAGATAGATAGATAGAGAGAGAGAGAGAGAGAAAGAGAGAGAGAGAGAGAGAGAGAGAGAGAGAGAGAGAGAGAGAGAGAGAGAGAGAGAGAGAGAGAGAGAGAGAGAGAGAGAGAGAGAGAGAGAGAGAAGGATATCTTTTGAAATATTTATATAAAGAACTAGGAGAGAGAGATAAAGATAGATAGATAGATAGGTAGATAGAGAGATAGATAGATAGAGAGAGAGAGAGAGACAGACAGACAGACAGAGAGTGAGAGAGAGAGAGAGAGAGAGAGAGAGAGAGAGAGAAGAGAGAGAAAGAGAAAGAGAAGAGAAGAGAAAAGAAGAGAGAAAAGAGAAGAGAAAAGAAGAGAGAGAAGAGAAGAGAAAAAGAAGAGATAGAAGAGAAGAGAAAAAGAAGAGGGAGAAGAGAAGATAAGAGAAGAGAAAAAAAGAGAGAGAAGAGAAAAGAAGAGAGAGAGAGAGAGAGAGAGAGAGAGAGAGAGAGAGAGAGAGAGAGAGAGAGAGAGAGAGAGAGAAGAGAAGAGAACAGAAGAAATATAGAGAAGAGAAGAGAAGAGAAAAGAAGAAATATAGAGAAGAGAAGAGAAAAAGAAGAGAGAGAAGAGAAGAGAAAAGAATACAGACCACTCTCTTCCGAACAGTTAACAGAGCCATTGTCTGCCGTCTGCCATTCATCTCAACTCACCTTTCTTACGTGCCTTCGGTCCTTCCTTCATGACCACCGGCCGCTTCTCTGTTGAATCTCCGAAGGCAAAAGGTAGGGAAGATGATGATGGAAATATGACTATGATGATAAAAGGGATGGTGATGATGTTGATGATGTTAAGGTCGGTGATAATGAGAATCATATGAATGATAATGATGATAATAGGGATGATGATGAAAATGATGATAGCAACAATAGCAATGATCATAATGATGGTAGTAATAATCATGATGATAATAAAAAATAATGATAATAGTAACAATAATGATGATAATGATAATAATAGTAAATAATGATAATAATAATAATAATAATAATAATAATGATAATAATGAGAGTGATAATAATGATGATGAGAATGATAGTGGTTTAAAAATAACAACAGCAATGGCAAAAAAGGAAATCCATCATAATAATGATACAAATAACGATAATCATAATAGTGATAATAATAGCAACAAGAACAATAGTAATGGAAATGATGATAATAATAATGATAATAATATTAATGATGATGATATTAATGATGATAATGATACTACTACTGCTACCACTACTACTACTATTTTTACTACTACTACTACTAATGATAATAATAACAAAGACAATGATAATAGTAATAATAGTAATGATGATAATAATGATAATGATAATAATAATAATGATAATGATAAGGATGATAATAATAATAATGATAATAATAATAGTTATGATAATAATAATAGTTATGATAATAATAATTATTATGAAAATAATGTTTATAATAATGATGATGATAATAATAATTTAATAGTAATAAAATAATAATAATAATAATAATAATAATAATAATAATAACGTTAATGCTAATAATAATGATAACATCATCATTATTATTATCCTTATAAAAAAAATCTTGTGGTGAAAATAATAGCAAGGAAAATTATATAAACAATGATTATTATCTTGATGATAATGATAACAACAATAATAGCAATAATTACTCTCATAATATATAACCATATTGTTTTCACTATAATAATAATGATAATAATATTGATGAAAACAATTCAGAAAATAATAATAATAATCACAACCATACATTTGATACTAACAAAAGCAATAAATGATAAAGATGATAATGACAATAAACGCGAAAATGGTGATAATAACAATAAACGCGGAAGAAGCAAATAACCTCATTCCTTCCACGCCGCATTCCGCTAAACCGACCCTCTCGATAAGACAACTCGGATTTATGGAATCTAATGGACAAAACGATGACCGCAGCAGGGTGGAATTATTCATCGTTTCCGTCACTCTATATGCACACGGCTGTCACTTACACGCCCTCTCGCTTATGGCAGGGTAGTTTCGACCACCCGCCCACACGCCCACACGCCCGTCTTACGATTAGACTGGGACAAAAGAGGATATTCTCGGAGCTCTTCTCTATCTTTCCATCTCGCTCCACCCCCTTTCTGTTATGGTTTATACTCCACCTTTTCTCCACTTTATCTTCCCTATTTTCCACATCCCACGCTTTCCTCACTCACACCCACACCCTTTCCCCTTCCCATCGCCCACACCCTCTCACTCTCACTCCCCTTACCCCCCCCCATTCCTCACCCCCACACCCTCCCCTTCCCTCCCCTCCCCCTACACCCTCCACGGCAACCGCAGGTTCTCCACAATGTCACACCATAACAATGCATACTTAATACTTGCACCGTCACTGTTGAGAAATGCCGGTCGACCAGGGAATGGGCGGGGTGGGGGGCCTAGGGAGGGAAGGGGGAGGGGAGGGAAAGGGGGCTGGAGAAGGAGGGGAGGGAAAGTTACCTGTACCGATTTAATATTTTTTTTATTTATTTAGATTCAGAAAATAATCGTTCGTTGCCTGACGATATATACCAACATAGTAATTACGATAAATGCGTCAATATGGAAAAAAAACTAAGATGACATTTCCATTTATACGAACATGCTCTCGATAAGCGATTTACAACTACTGAAATGACGGCTCTTACAGTTCACAAGTTTTACATTATGAAAGATGAAATGAACCATGCATAATGAACATGAACCACTGCACTGCAACCTACACCCAAACATTATTGAAAGACGAATCAACAATCCTCCTATCAACAGATCATTCCACAATTCCTATTCCCCCAATAACATTTTTCCTCCATTCTCCAAGACGGTAAAATGGTCAGGTCCTTTTCCCCTTAATATCTCCATCTAATCGTTCCCGGTCAAATCCCAGCGAATTCCTCAGCGCTGGCCCATCCTCAGAAGGACCTCCTTAGACCCTAGTCATGCTCACTGAAGGATGACAGGCGAAGGGAATACCTTGATAGGGGAAAAGGAAGGTCTTATAAGGGAGAGAGAGACCTTAGTCTTTGTGGCTCGAGGATTCCGTGTAGCGGTTTTCGGTCTTTGTAGCATGGCTTGATTCTCTCTTTCTTTCTTTGGTCTTTTTTATTGATTTATTGATTTACTTATTTATTTGTTTGTTCATTTGATTATATTCATTTT
>BOPN01000053.1:659921-664921 GCA_017312705.2 Penaeus japonicus
CCTTCTCTCCCCTACCCCCTCCCCCCTCTACCAAATTCCTTACTGCCATCCCCTTCCCTCCAGTGCCCTCCTACTAGCCCCTTCCTCTCACCCCCAGCCCCCAATACCCTCCTATCAGCCCCTTCCCTCTAATGCCCTCCTACCACCTCCTACTCCAACGCCTCCCCACTAAGGCCCCTTTAACCCCCCCTCCCCCCACTCTTCTCTATATCCTTCTACCATTTCTTTCTTGCCAGCCCCTCTCCCCCCCCCCCATTACCCTCTAACCCCCCATTCCTCCAATATCCTCCTGTCACCCCATCCCCCAATACCCTCTTGCAACCCCCTCAATACCTTTCTACCTCCCCCCAACCCTACATATCTCCCAACAACTCCCCCCACCTTCCCCTCTCCTCCCCTTCCCCCCTTCCTTCCCCCAACCCGACGAGAAACAAAATCGACACGAGACCCGCACTGCCGATAGATATCCAACCTGGATAATTACCTCGCTGTACGTGAGAGCGAGGTCGTTAGAGGCCCTCTCTCCAGCGCTGAAGACGATGCGCTATATTTGACCCTGTGTGGAAAAAGGCATTATCAACTTAATCCGATTAGGCAGGCTTTGATGCATTGTGTCCATGAACACCGCCGACCTGCATATTAGGTAGCCTGCTAAGCTTTTTATGGCCTTCATTATGCATGTCTGGTTTCATTAAGCTCTTTCGCGTCAATATATCCTGCTACTTCCACGGGACTACAAGACGCTGTTAGTGTGTTATGCAAAAACATTACATTCTATTACGTGTAATAACAGCGTACAAGGTACCTTACTGGATTGTTACAAAGGTCATAAAAGTTGAATTTGAGATCTTGGGCAGAAAAGTGGTGGAAGAAGAAGCAGAGGAGGAAGAAGAAGAAGAAGAAGACGAAGAAAAAGAAGAAGAAGAAGAAGAAGAAGAAGAAGAAGAAGAGAGAGAGAGAGAGGGAGAGAGAGAGAAAGAAAGAGAGAGAGAGAGAGAGAGAGAGAGAGAGAGAGAGAGAGAGAGAGAGAGAGAGAGAGAGAGAGAGAGAGAGAGAGAGAGAGAGAGAGAGAGAGAGAGAGAGAGAGAGAGAGAGAGAGAGAGAGAGAGCCCTCTCTGCCCCGCCCCCCCTTCCCTAAGCTAATTCATATTCAAACCTCTCCCATTCTTTCCCCCGACCGGAATGAGCACATAAACCCACCGTTTATTTCACCCATTTCTCAAACCTCTCCGTAAAGTGGATCTGTTCTAAAATATTAGCCGATCAATTGGGCCGACGAAGAGGGTCTCCGGCGAAGACCTTCCGTCAATAGGATGCGCTGCGCCTCCTTGACTGTGGCGAGCTCTGGTAACACAGGAATATCATAGCGGTATGGTCGGTGGATGGTTTTACAAAAACATATGCACATATTCTCTCTTTCTTTCTTTTTTCTCTCTCTCTCTCTTTATTTATTTCTCTCGTTTTTTCTCTCTTTCTCTCGCTGTCTCTCTGTCTCTCTCTCTTTAGTTATTTCTCTCGCTTTCTCTCTCTTTCTCTCGCTTTCTCTCTCTGTCTCTCTCTTTCTGTCTTTCTCTTTCTCTCGCTTTCTCTCTCTCTCTCTCTCTCTCTCTATCTATCTATCCGATTCTGGAAGATTCGCTAAATCACATTAATCTGTTCGTAATAAGAAAAAGCAGACTAATCAGTTAACGAGCTATGATAATGGGTATAAAATGCCATTATTGAAGCCTTAATGTTCTTATCTGAAATGGCCACAAACGACTTATCTGTAGAAGAGCATCGTTCTCACTCTGCTACCTTTCTTATGACTGAATGATATCGAGAGAAATAAATGATAAACAATTGTAATATATGTTCTTTTGAGAAGATATTGCATAATAAATACAAAAAAAGGAGTTCCATTCTAACTACTGTAATTCGAGATCCTTTTCGTGTTAGTAAATATGATCACGAATTTTTGATAAAAACACCATCAAGAACATATGATACTGCTGAGGAGCGTTTACCTTATTGAAAAAGAGTAAAGGACTACAAAAGAAATATTATCATTTTATGGCATGCATCTTATCACCAATCCTTGTGAAAAATGTTGCTCTTGCAAGGAGAAAAGAGGAGGAAATATATCTCAAGGTTCTTTCATTATTTGCCTTTTATATACATTTAGTTGTTTGTTTGTTTTTAAGTTCTGTTATCGAACTTTTTTCACGTAACGATATAATACGAATCACTATGCTAATGACACGTATTTGATTTTGATGTTGTTAGACCGAAGTCTGGCTTACAGGCGATGCTTGAAATTTTAAAGATAAAAATAAATCAATATTCATGAAAAAAAAAAAACAAGAAGCCTGTACATGGATGATCTTTAAAGAACGTCCCAGAATCGGACACATTCGACTATTTATAAGTATAGGATGGAATGGGCGTAGAGACAGTATAAATTATATACACAATGAAAATTTCAGATGTGAACAATTTTCTTTAAATCATTTTCTTCTCCTTTTTCAGAATATATGTGGAGATCCTTTCCTAGCCACGCTGTAGTTATTCAGTTATATTTCATTAATGAAACTGGGCGACATTAATGTGTAGGATTGAAGGCTATCTGGGTTAGAATTTTGATATATTGATTTAGAATATCCTAGGCAAAGGAGAAGAGACAATAAGTTGTGAAATTTTTAATGTCATAACTGTAAATTTCCAGAAAAAAAGAACACATACACACACACACTCTCTCTCTCTCTCTTTCTCTCTCACTCTCACTCTCCCTCTCTTTCTCTCTCTCTTTCTCTTTCTGTCTTTCTTTCCATCTGTCTCTCTCTCTCTCTCTCTCTCTCTCTTTCTCTCTTTCTGTCCCTCTCTCTCTCTCACTCTTTCTTTCCCTCTGTCTCTCTCTCTTTTTCTTTCCCTCTGTCTCTCTCTCTCTCTTCCTCTCACTTTCTTTCTCTCTGTCTGTCTTTCTTTCTCTCTCTTTCTCTCTCTATATGTCTCTCTCTCTCTCTTTCTCTCTCTCTTTCTCTCTCTCAATCTTTCTCTATCTCTCTGTCTTTATTTCTCTCTCTCTCTCTCAGCAGGGGTCGAGAAAGGTGAATGTTCACTATTAATAGAGGGCGTAGGCCTATCGAGCCCACGCGGGAGACCAGGTCGTCGGCACGAGGGGCTGCGGACGACCAGGAACGCGAGCGGCATTCCGGGCGGAGGAGGAACGACCCCTTGTCGATAGTCGGGGATCCTTAGAGTCTTATCGGGTAGAGACTTTGGGCGGCCGGAGTCTCCGTGTTCCGGGGGAGAAGGTGGAAGGGTGGGGTGGAGGAGGAGGATGAGGGAGGAGGAGGATGGGGTGGAGGAGGAGAATGGGGTGGAGGAGGAGGATGGGGTGGAAGAGTGGGGTGGAGGAGGAGGAGGATAGGGTGGAGGAGGAGGATGGGGTGGAGGAGGAGGATGGAGTGGAAGAGGAGGATGCAAGTGGAGGAGGAGGATGGGGTGGAGGAGGAGGATTGAGTAGAGGAGAAGGATGGGGTGGACGAAGAGAGTGGGTAGAAGGGTGTAGCAGGTGGGGAGGATGGGGCGGAGGAGGATATGAAATAAGGTGAGGAGGATGAGTAGGAGGATAGAGAGAAGGATGTAACAGAGGAGGAAGATGGGAAAAAGGAGGAGGAGAAGAGAGGGGAGTTGGACACTGCTGTGTGTAGACGAACGTGTGCTTTGTTAACTGGGCTGTGTAATTTCCGTCTGCGGTGCTTCGAATGAGAGGAAATTGATTATGATTGAGATATGGGAAAAATAAGTGTATCCAATTTCCTTCTCGGTGATATCTGCGATTACGTTCTGGCTTCGTTTATGAAAATCATTCGTTGACATGGCATGATATCCATTAATCTACTTGCTGGGTGAAGTGAGGATGATGACTATGGCATGTTAACGCCACGAGCTTAGTAACACTCTGTATACCTTCGATATTAGATATCATGTTTGTTTTTTTTATATGTATATAATCAGTTTGAAATGTCTGTTGCATGCTATATTTTCAGCTTTTGTCGCTTCATCTCACTGTTTTTATTATGATCTTATACTTCGGTATCATAACTTGTACGGTTTATACTATTATTTTCCTCCCAGCCATATTAGTATATCCATCATTTTAAAGTACATTCTTTGTCAGTTTTTACCTTCTCTCATTCCTGTTACGTTCCCAACCTTACAACCTCTCGCCAACACCGCCCTTCCAACCCCTCATAACCTTCCCGTAAAAGTACCTCTCCCAACCTTCCCTCCTCGAGTGGCCGCCCCTTTTCCAAAACACAATTTCCCTTTCTTTTCAGCCGCGCGTTTCCCTCCTCGCCGTTTCCTCACGCCTAATGCTAACAAAAGTACCATAAATGCGTCCCAGGGAAGATGCCATTCCTCTGTGCCATTCAGTACCCATGTTACCAGTCCGCCGGAGCCATTCAGATAGCCATCAAGCTAAGCGTTTAGTGGTCAGTCAGCCGAGGATGGCCGTGCCGTTCTTGCGAGGAAATCCGATAAAGTGCAAAATCCTACGAATGTTATTGTTGTATTGGACCATCGCGTCGGCAGAGCTGTTTTTGCCGTGGGCGCGTTTTTACGTTTTCTTCGCTGAGCCTCTCACGCTAGGTTAAAAGGGCGCTTGTTTGTTTGTGTGTGTGTTTAATGGCACGCATGTGCAGTGGTAAGATTACGTCTTAGGCTTTGTGTAAGAAGAAAGAGAGAGATAGTGAGAGTAAAAGTGTGTGAGAGAGAGAGAGAGAGAGAGAGAGAGAGAGAGAGAGAGAGAGAGAGAGAGAGAGAGAGAGAGAGAGAGAGAGAGAGAGAGAGAGAGAGAGAGAGAGAGAGAGAGAGAGAGAGAGAGAGAAAGTTAGGCAAAGAAATAGAAAAATGGATACATAAGTAGATAAACGGACAGACTAATAAACAAATAGACAGATAGAGTGATATAGAGATCGTAATATAGAATATATATGATTATGCGCGTGTGTCCA
>BOPN01000053.1:674921-677421 GCA_017312705.2 Penaeus japonicus
CACTGCTATATAAGGCATTCCCATAATGGACCTGTCTACGTGGGTAACTGTAAGGTACAAGTACGTGTGTTCCAAGAGGTGTGACGTCAGTAAACAGCTGTGTCATTTCATAGGCTGACGTGCTATTTGAGCGTCTATTTTTTTACATGGTATGAGTGTGCATTTATGTATACGAGAAATGACGTTCTTTACCTAATTATAATGATATGGAGATTTTAAAGTATATGTTTTGGATTAATAAAAATATCAGTACGTGTTTACCATAGTAATTACTCAGGGATATGTGCTTTTACATGAATGTAGATAATTAATGATTCTAGGAATTAAATGAAAATATAGATATGCATAAAGCATGGGCCATAAACTTTGTACAGAAAACCGTGTGTATGAGAAATGTTTTCTTTCGTTAGGCCAGAGACGCCCTAGTTATGAGAGAGAGACACGGACTGAATCTATATATTAGTCCTTCCCCGCTGGTCGCAGTCGCGCATCAAGGCATCTCCTTCTCACGTCACTCGTTAAGCGTCGCCTCACGCCCCTCAGGCACGCCATTATCGAGAGGAACCTTGCGGTCCTTGTATTACCTTCCGCCCGGCTGCTCGGCGACAACACGCACAAATAAGCCTCGGCTCACGGAATCACATCCGCCCCCCCCCCCTCGCCGCCGGGGACTCACTCGATGCCACGGCGCTTCTGGCGGTGGCCGTGTCCTCCCTCTTCGCCGCGTGTATGAATTGCTGTCTGCGATTGCTTGGGTTTCTACTTTGCGTTATTACCCCATTCCTCCCCCCTCCCCCTCCCTCTCCCAATCTGTCTTCGAAGGTGAATTCCGTTTTCTTTTCTTTGGGATGAACATTTTTAGATCATCACTTTCCTTTCGCTTAGATTTTAGAGTATATATATATATATAACTTGTTCAATCGCAGCGTGCAACAAAAGGAAATGATACAAGAATTTTTCCTTTTTTTCTTTTCAAGGAATCGAGCTTACTTTACAGACGTATTAGGAAAATCCGGATTAGAATTAAGCCAAGTATCACGGCGCCGACGTGGGAAAATCAAGGTTTACACTCTACGCTCGTGGTTATGAAGAGCCGGAAGCACTGATTTCACTTAGTGGGTTCTGCACGTCTGGTCTATATCTCCGTCTCCGGGAAGGAAATTGTTCAACTCTCTACTTATGAATAAAGGAATCATGAGGGCGATAAGTCCATCGGTATATCTAATCGTGAAGGCATCTTTATGTAGCAAGATGCCAACATCTTGCATTGGCTAATGATACAAACTTAGAGAGTGATGTTCCAACTTTAAACGCTCTTGTATAATTGCCGCGGGCAATTTTCTCTATTTATATACAATTATTTCTGGAGTTCCTCTGCCAGTCACGGCACATGGCGTGCCCTGAAACTCCATTCACGAATAAAAACTAGTGATCAGTAGATCTCGGTCCCTAGCACCAAGAGGAATGGACTTTGGTATCACAATTGATTTTGTGTTTCCTTCAGTTTATAAAA
Organism: Penaeus japonicus; assembly: GCA_017312705.2. Taxonomy (NCBI): domain Eukaryota; kingdom Metazoa; phylum Arthropoda; class Malacostraca; order Decapoda; family Penaeidae; genus Penaeus; species Penaeus japonicus. The sequence continues at coordinate 676,435 of BOPN01000053.1, forward strand.
AAAAATAGGAACTTTTCCTCCGGTCACAGGAATAGTTTAATGCTTTTCATGAATACAGATCAAATGAAAGAGAATGAGAAAGAGAGAGAGAGAGAGAGAGAGAGAGAGAGAGAGAGAGAGATAGATAGATAGATAGATAGATAGATAGATAGATAGATAGATAGATAGATAGATAGAGAGAGAGAGAACAAGAGCCTTGTGTGTCATCCTTTGTATCTCTCATCGATGACTTTTAGGCCTAGAAACAAGACACATGGCCACATCCCATGACCGCACGCAATAATGACTCTTAACAGCACCAATGCACTTCTGGCTTAGAGCTAGCGTGACTAATGGATTTTTTTTGGTTGGATTAGGTTGTAGCTGAACTATTTTGCCATCGTGAACTGACTACTAATGAACAGTTTTTATTTTATATCCCAACGATTCAAAATCTATACATATACGTTAAAAAAAAAAAACACAATGAGCACAATTATTTCCTACTGGCTACCCCCCCCCCCCCTCGCTTCAAAGTCGCTAATGGATGACTCGTTGACGCCATGGGAATCAACGCCACAGATTTACGGGGAGAAATTTCGCGTCTGTCGGTTATTAAGGAAGCTGTGACATCTGTAATCCAGGTTCTTAGTGGTGGTTTTGATTATCATTATTGTCATAATTATTATTATCGATATCATTTTTATAATTTTGGTGTTATAATTATAATTACTGCTACCATTATTATTAATATTAGCATTATGATTTTTATCATTAATATCATTATCATTATTATTACTATTATCATCATTATCATTATAATCATTGTTTTTATGATTATCACTGTTACTGGTATCATTAGTATCTTGGTTACAATTATCATTATCATTATATATTCATTATCTTTATCATTTTGACTGTCATCATTAATGTTATTATTATCATTATCCTCATCCTCATTATTATAGTTCAATTGTCACTATTATTGTTATCAACATTGTCCTTATC
>BOPN01000053.1:732421-734921 GCA_017312705.2 Penaeus japonicus
TTTCACCTCGGCATACGCTTACTACTCATATGAGTGTACGAACAGCAAAGTGCCTTAAGGTAAATCATTACTCGTATTTCATATGATGAATACAGCTACTAATACTACGTTAATGACTATCACTGCCATTACTACTCTCTAAAAATAAAAAGGAAATATCTGACTGGGTATATGCTTCATCTGCTTTTGCAATCTGGCAGAATAATCCTACGTAACATCCTTCCTATTATAATGATTTCAACTACAATACCGAACCAATGTCATGTTTCATAGATCCTATCTGCAACATTGCACTGATACCAAGTGAAATCAGTTTAGCGGGGATTCTCTCTCTCTCTCTCTCTCTCTGTCTTTCTCTCTCTGTCTTTCTCTCTCTCTCTCTTTCTCTCTCTCTCTCTCTCTCTCTCTCTCTCTCTCTCTCTCTCTCTCTCTCTCTCTCTCTCTCTCTCTCTCTCTCTCTCTCTCTCTCTCTCTCTCTCTCTCTCTCTCTCTCTCTCTCTCTCTCTCTCTCTCTCTCTCATCATTGATAATGGTGATACTGAAAATTGTAAGAATTATGATAATAGACAGGCCTATGATGATATCAACAACAATAACAATAATGAGGATAATTCCATCACTAGCTGCCATTATCTTGTACCGAGTACCGATTTAGGACTACCTGGTCGCTGGACGTTAGGTTTCAAGGCAGTAAACACCAGCTTTAGGTCCGTCCTAATTATATGGTAATTAACAACCGAATATATTATCCAGGGCACACTAGGGATACGCAGGGATTATTTGGAGATATAGCTGTAGTACCTGGAATCGAAGCTTGGTAAGTGCAACGAGATAGCAGGAATATCAGGCTAGTGTTATCAGGAATGCAAGATAGCCGGAAAACGGAAAAAAAATATTGTAATGAAGGAAAGCATTAGTGGAAATAGTAAATAGATAAGTGACTGAAAGGGAAATAATCAAACAGAAGAAATGATATAGGAAGAATACAAAAGGAAAGGGAAGAACAATAAGAAATAGGAAAATGATAGAAAGCAAATAACACACACACACACACACACACACACACACACACACACACACATTTGCAATCCCTGAACTTGCTTAGAACATATTAAATTCCGTACTCATGCCTTGGTGCTCAGACCCAAACCCCTCGTGTCTAGCAGAGGAAAGTTACCAAAAATAATCTTAAATAACTCCTCTTCCATAACGTATAACCTGAAGTCAAGCTGACATTAGACTTTAGTTTAACTTTACGCAAATGTGATTGATTGCATCATGACGTCAGGGAGTGCGTGACGTCACCAATCTTCGCTTGTAATGCTAAGCCTTCGAGGGAAGTACAGTGTTAACCAAAGTTTGAAATAACGACAGGGCTGTATTCTTTGTCGTAGGGAAGGGGATGACATATTTTATCCAAATAAGTGTTTTTATATATTGTTGTATTGCATGTAACAATATCTTAAGAGAATCGTCCGTATAATAGCATTAGAAAGGAATTAATATGCATTCTGAAGTGGATGTCAGATTTTCATAGAAAACGACCGACTGGGAATTAAGACTACAGACCTCAGTTAATATATATATTTTTTACGGGATTTAGCCACTTAGTATGAAGACAACAACCAGAGTCACACTTTCCACGCGCCGATTCGCCACAGAACCAAGACTGGCCCAATCGTGTGACCTTGTTGATATGAGTGGAGCTTCAAACGGCCAATCAGATTAGCGACTTCAGTCTTAAGTGCCATTTGGGATTATGGGTTGCTGGTGTCTCAGGAGTTCTGATGTACTGAATGGAAGGCGCTTTCGGGGCTCTTGTGAAATAGGGTTATAGCTAAAGTTATCTCGGAAAATGGCTAAAAGTTCTGAAGGGGTTTGGTGACAATTGGCTCGAGCTCTCTCTGGAAAACGTGAACGCACCAGAAATTGATTATCAAATAGTAATTCAAGGTCATTTTGATGTGAGTTCTCTTGATCATGAAGAGCCTTGTCATCATATTGTTTATATTTCCGAGAAGTTGTATCGCATGAAATAATCAGATGTAGTGATTTCTCACTTATCGAATAAATACTGTCGTATAATAGAGTAAACAAACACTCGAGAGAAACCGTTTTTCTTTCCTTTCTCACCAACGGCGCACTTAACACGCGTGCGACCGTTCAAATACTCAAAAAGTCAACACTCACACTCAACTTCACAGACACTCGATATCCCGTCAGTCTCTCGAACAACTGTCAAGCTATAAACGCTAAATAGAAAGCCGTGTACGTGTTAACCACCGCCAGCACCAGACATCTCTACCTGGCGTGCTAGAAAACAAAGCGCGACGGAAAAGGGACAATTGGTAGGCGCTGTTAGGCCGTTAGTGTTAATAGTTAGGTCAGTGTTTATGACTTGCTAGACAGAGGGGTGTGAGGAGAAGGGGGAGGATAGGGAGGGAGGGAGGGGTGGAGGGGTACCGTGGGTGACAGGCGAGGGGGTGGTTATAGTGCGGTG
>BOPN01000053.1:739921-742421 GCA_017312705.2 Penaeus japonicus
GAGAGAGATAGAGAGAGAGAGAGAGAGAGAGAGAGAGAGAGAGAGAGAGAGAGAGAGAGAGAGAGAGAGAGAGAGAGAGAGAGAGTATCAATACATTTGTAAGAGAAAGAAGATAAAGATAGATAGAGAAATAGATAGATAAATAGATAGATAGATAGATAGATAGAGTATCAATACATTTGTAAGAGAGGAGAGATAGATAGATAGATAGAGATAGATAAATAGATAGATAGATAGATAGATAGAGAGAGAGAAAGAGAGATAAATAAATAGATAAATAGATAGAAAGATAGATAGAGAGAGAGAGCTGTCGAGAACTTACAGGATAATGTACGCATTTTATTACTGCAATCATTTTTTTTTCAATAATCATCATTAAACGAGATTGTATTTTTCATTTTAATTAGAACAGCAATTACGGGAGTAATAATATCATCATGTCGACGAGGAGATTGCTCTTATTAACAGAATACTAATGTTGATAATAAGAAAAACAAAAAAAGAAAAAAAAAGTGAGATCAGTTTTAATGAAAATAAGAATGATTATCAAGTAATAATGATAGTAATAATGAGGATAAAAATGATGAATATGATGAGGATATTGGTGATGATAATGATAATAACAATAATCATAATGGTATAGATTATATTTGTTATCGTCATTAGTGTTCTTATTTCTATCATTACTACCATTATCATTATTACTATTGCTATTTTTCTTGTTATCATCATCATTATCATCATCATCATCATTATTACAACTACTTCTAATACTATTATTATTATTATTATTATCATTATCATTATCCTTATCATCATTATAATAACATCAAAATTATTCTGACTTCTCATAAGTTGGACCTTGAATCATGGTCAACCCTCCCATAAATTCTCATTACATATTACTGCATATTTCAATTGACAAAATAAATAATTAAGAAACCAAGACAATATAATTTCATTCAAAAGATCATGATGATTAATAATGGTAATAAGAATGATAACAACCTTGACAATATTCATGAAAACAATAATGATGATGATAATGGTAGCCATAATGATAACGATAGTACTGATAACAGCATTGGTAATGAATAGGATAATTATAGTATTGACCATAACAATGATGATAATGATAGTAATAATGATTATAATGATAGTAATAATGATGATAATGATAATATTAATAATGATAATTTTGATAATGATAATGATAATGATAAATACAAAAATAATAATAGTAATGATGAAATTGGGGTAATGATGATAACAACAAGGGCAGATGATGCTGATAATAAGAATAATGATAATAATATTAATGATGATCATAATAATGATATTACTGATACTACTAATAATAATACATTATCAGGAACATTAGTAGTGATAGTGAAAATAGTAATAATGGTGATAAGGATAATGATAATAGTAATAGTAATAATTATGATGAAGATGATTATGATAATGATAATAAGGATAATCATGATGATAATGATGACAAAAATAGCTATAATGATGATGATGATGTTTACAGGAATGATGACGATAGTAATTATCATTATAATTGTTGTAATTATCATAATCATTATCATTGTCATTGTTATCATTAGCATTATTATCATCATCATTTCATTATTGTCATTATCATCAGTATCATTATCATCATTATTGTTATTATCATTGTTATTATCATTATTTTATCATTATCATCATTATTATCATCATTATTACTATTATTTATTATTATTATGATAATGATCATCATCAATATCGTTCTTCTTATCATTATTGTCATCATCCTTATTATCAAAATTATCAGTAAAAAAATATATATGTTAATGCTGACAATGGTATGATAATCATAACTATAATAATAGTAATCATGATAACTCTATTAATTGTAACATCCATAATAGCATCAGAAATAATCATAACAAAAATGATAGCAAATGTAGGTCACACACAAACAATATCAAAATCGAAAAAAAATAAATACACAATAAAAAGGGAAAACATTTCAATGATTCGACAGAAATGGGGGAAAATATATCTATAAATGTGGTCAGACCTTTTGACACAACTCTGTGGCCAGATTGGCTACTTTCCAAACGCAAAATAAACCATCCAAACTGAAGACCGGGAACACAACAATCAAGTATATTTTTATATATTATTTTTTTTTAAATTACGAAATGAAAAATCGTGAGTGGTCAGTGTTATCTAGTAGTTCAACATTTTGAAATTTCAAAACTAAGTTCACCTTATAAGAAATGATAAGCAAGGATAAACACTAAAACAAAGACTTAGCACCAACTAATGCAACTTAGATTGCTTTTCAAGATGCAGTGGGTGAACGCAACTTCAATAAAAAGCAGGAAATCAAGTCTGTGCTATTAAAATCAAGCGCTAAGTAAGGCAGTAAGAACAATTAAATGCCTTGTTTTTCGAGGTTGCACAGGGAACCAGAGCATAGAACTGGTTAACGACCTTATCAATCGAG
>BOPN01000053.1:769921-772421 GCA_017312705.2 Penaeus japonicus
AAAAAGAAAAGAAAAGAAAAAACTAATATGATAACAATGTTGATAATGATAATAATAATGACTGATTATGACGATAATAGTAAAGGTTATAATGATCACAATAATAACGATGTTGATGATAATTATGCTGTTAATGATAATAATCATCATAATCATAACGAATTTGATAAAAATAAAAGGGATACTGATAACGATAATGGTAACATAATAATGATAATGACACTGATAATGATAATATAATAACATTCATAACGATAATGATGATAACAACAATGATAATAATATCAATAATTACGCTAACAGTATTAGTAACAATGAGGATGATTATGAGGATAATAATAATAAGAACAATAATAACAGCAATAATGATGATAAGGATCACAAAATAATGGTAATGATGATTATAATGATAATGATGATAACAATAAGGATTATGATGATAACGATGATTATGATTATAATGAAAGTAATAACAATACAGACAGTAATTACGACAATAGTAATAATGATTAATAATTGATTGTAATAATAATGATAATAATAATAATGATAATGATGGTAATAAAGATTATGATGATAATAATAGCAATAATGATAATGACAATGATTAATAACTGATAATGATGATGAAAATAATAGTTACAATAAAGATAATAATGTTGATAATAATAATGATGGTAATGATGAGAACAATAATAATAATGATAATAATAATGATAATGATAACATTAGTTATAATAATGTTGATGGTAGTAATACTGATGATGATAGTAATCATAATGAGGAAGAGGACACTGGTAACAAAAAACAATGATGATAACGACGTGCACAATGATTATAATGATAACGATGATGATGATCATCATCATCATGGTAATAATAAAGCTAATAATGTTACTCATGAAAATTGAAACAATAATGATAATGATGATAACAATGATAGTAATGATAATAATAATCATAATAACAACAATAATAATGATAATGATAACTATAATAATAATGATATAAATAACAATGATAATGATGATAATGATGATTATGATAGTAACAATGATATCAATGATGATAACGATGATGATTATAATTATTCATAAGGATGATACTAATAATGGTAATAATAATGATAAAGGCGATAACAATAATCATAATGATAATAGTAAACATACCAATACTGATTATTATAGTCGTGATAAAACATAGTGATGCTAATAGGAATAAGAATGATAACAAGAATAAAGATGAAAGTAACAAAATTATACTGATAATGATTATGATAATTAAGCTACTACTTCTACTGATACTATTGACGATGATAAAGATAATGATAACAATAACAATAATGGTAATCATAAAACTAATAGAAACAACAACAATGATAACATCAATGATAAAGCTGATTATCAACTGCACCATGCAAACCTGTGAAAACACATACACGTGTACAAACAACCTAGACATATGATAATACTCATGTCATGATATATATATGACATGTTTTCAATCCGTGACGCACGTGGACATTGATTGAATCTGTGTCATATCACAGTCTTGTGATATGACACATTATCTAGGAGTGTCAATGAAAATGATAATAGTGATAGCAATCATAACAACGTAAGAATAAGGGAAATAGAGATAATAACAGGTGGCGATGAACAGAGTAAACAAAATATACTTTTATTCGAATGCCGTATTTATTCAGAATGAGTCACCGGGATTTGTATTGTGTTATTACCACCATCATCAGTGTCATCATGGTGAAAATTACACTGTAAGAGTTACACCTTTCTTGAGTGAATTTGATTCTACTCTCTGATCGGATAATCACATCACCCCCCCCCCCCTCCTCCTTCCCACTTCCCCCCACCCCTTTACCTCTCCCCAATCACTATATATCACCCGTACCCCCAACCATACCCCAACCCCCCACCCATGAAGTCCCCCCTCCCCCTCCCCATCCCAACCCCCAACCCCCATACCCCTTTTCCCTACAATAACCCCCCCAACCACCCCCCAACCCCACCCTTCCCCCCTCCCTACCACCTTATCCTCTTTCTAAGAAAATTTCCAACGTCAGGATGAAAGATTAGCTTTGTTATTAATGAATCATTAATCCTGGGCGTTCACTCTCTCAGCTGACGCCCGCTCTGCTGTCGGGAGAGTCATGGGACACCGCGCTAAGGTGGAGTATAAGTCACCATTACTGTTATTATTGATTTTATCATTACTGGTGATATGATGATCATTAGGGTCATTATCTTCACAATCCCTATGATTGTCGTTGTTATTATCTTCACAATCCTTGTTATTGTCATCACCATTACTGTTATTATCATTATCATTGTTGATATTATTATTACTACTCTTGTGGTTGTCATCATTATTATTCTTATTATTATCAGTATCATTATCATTCCTATTATCATTATCATTATCATTCTTCTTATTATTATTTTCATCATTATTTATTATTAATATCATTACATTATTTTCATTA
>BOPN01000053.1:794921-797421 GCA_017312705.2 Penaeus japonicus
AACGTTGAGCTTCCTGCACGCCCTTCACGGGACGAGGGCGGAGGGTTTGAGGAACGAGTTGGGGAGGGGGAGGGGAGGGTGAAGGAGAAGGGGAGGGGGAAGGGGAGGGGATGAAATCATGGGGAAGTGAGTAGTAGAGAAGGGTAGGGGGGTGAGGATGAGATGGGAAACGAGAAGTTTAGATAATAAGCTTGCTTCTTAAAAGTCAGTCGTCACTTATAGATCTGCTTTGCTTTTCTTTTCCTATCGCTATGACAATGTTCATTTCCCTATTCTTCTCTCTCTCTCTCTCTCTCTCTCTCTCTCTCTCTCTCTCTCTCTCTCTCTCTCTCTCTCTCTCTCTCTTTCCCTCTCCCTCTCTCTCGCCATCCCTCTCTTCCCTAGCATCATTACATCCGTCCATTTCTTCCCCGCCATTACATCAACCGCTCCTTTTCTCCCCTGCACGACATCCAAGACTTTTTCTTTCTTCCTTTTCTGCCTTCACGACCATCTGCGTTTCCTTTTAGCCCTACTGCGACCCTCCTGCCCTTCTCCCCCAGGCCGCAGCCATGAACGCCTTTTTTTCATCCTCATTTGAATGATCCCTTTCTCCCCTGCGCCACCGCTGAAGTCGTCCCTTTCTCCCCTGCGCCACCGCTGAAGTCGTCCCTTTCTCCCCTGCGCCATCACTGAAGTCGTCCCTTTCTCCCCTGCGCCATCACTGAAGTCGTCCCTTTCTCCCCTGCGCCACCGCTGAAGTCGTCCCTTTCTCCCCTGCGCCATCACTGAAGTCGTCCCTTTCTCCCCTGCGCCACCGCTGAAGTCGTCCCTTTCTCCCCTGCGCCACCGCTGAAGTCGTCCCTTTCTCCCCTGCGCCATCGCTGAAGTCGTCCCTTTCTCCCCTGCGCCACCGCTGAAGTCGTCCCTTTCTCCCCTGCGCCATCGCTGAAGTCGTCCCTTTCTCCCCTGCGCCATCGCTGGCGTCGTCCCTTTCTCCCCTGCGCCATCGCTGAAGTCGTCCCTTTCTCCCCTGCGCCATCACTGAAGTCGTCCCTTTCTCCCCTGCGCCACCGCTGAGTCGTCCTTCTCCCCTGCGCCACCGCTGAAGTCGTCCCTTTCTCCCCTGCGCCACCGCTGAATGTCCCTTTCTCCCCGCCATCGCTGAAGTCGTCCCTTTCCTCTGCGCCATCGCTTTAGTCGTCCCTTTCTCCCCTGCGCCATCACTGAAGTCGTCCCTTTCTCCCCTGCGCCATCGCTGAAGTCGTCCCTTTCTCCCCTGCGCCATCGCTGAAGTCGTCCCTTTCTCCCCTGCGCCATCACTGAAGTCGTCCCTTTCTCCCCTGCGCCATCGCTGAAGTCGTCCCTTTCTCCCCTGCGCCATCGCTGAAGTCGTCCCTTTCTCCCCTGCGCCACCGCTGAAGTCGTCCTTTCTCCCTGCGCCATCACTGAAGTCGTCCCTTTCTCCCCTGCGCCACCGCTGAAGTCGTCCCTTTCTCCCCTGCGCCATCGCTGAAGTCGTCCCTTTCTCCCCTGCGCCATCGCTGAAGTCGTCCCTTTCTCCCCTGCGCCATCACTGAAGTCGTCCCTTTCTCCCCTGCGCCACCGCTGAAGTCGTCCCTTTCTCCCCTGCGCCATCACTGAAGTCGTCCCTTTCTCCCCTGCGCCACCGCTGAAGTCGTCCCTTTCTCCCCTGCGCCATCACTGAAGTCGTCCTTTCTCCTGCGCCATCACTGAAGTCGTCCCTTTCTCCCCTGCGCCATCACTGAAGTCGTCCCTTTCTCCCCTGCGCCATCACTGAAGTCGTCCCTTTCTCCCCTGCGCCATCGCTGAAGTCGTCCCTTTCTCCCCCGCGCCCATCACCGAAGTCGTCCCTTTCTCCCCTGCGCCACCGCTGAAGTCGTCCCTTTCTCCCCTGCGCCATCGCTGAAGTCGTCCCTTTCTCCCCTGCGCCATCACTGAAGTCGTCCTTTTCTCCTGCGCCACCGCTGAAGTCGTCCCTTTCTCCCCTGCGCCACCGCTGAAGTCGTCCCTTTCTCCCCTGCGCCACCGCTGAAGTCGTCCCTTCTCCCTGCGCCATCGCTGAAGTCGTCCCTTTCTCCCCTGCGCCACCGCTGAAGTCGTCCCTTTCTCCCCTGCGCCATCACTGAAGTCGTCCCTTTCTCCCCTGCGCCACCGCTGAAGTCGTCCCTTTCTCCCCTGCGCCATCGCTGAAGTCGTCCCTTCTCCTGCGCCATCACTGAAGTCGTCCCTTTTCTCTCTGCGCCATCGCTGAAGTCGTCCCTTTCTCCCCTGCGCCATCACTGAAGTCGTCCCTTTCTCCCCTGCGCCACCGCTGAAGTCGTCCCTTTCTCCCCTGCGCCACCGCTGAAGTCGTCCCTTTCTCCCCTGCGCCACCGCTGAAGTCGTCCCTTTCTCCCCTGCGCCATCGCTGAAGTCGTCCCTTTCTCCCCTGCGCCATCACTGAAGTCGTCCCTTTCTCCCCTGCGCCATCGCTGAAGTCGTCCCTTTCTCCCCTGCG
>BOPN01000053.1:809921-812421 GCA_017312705.2 Penaeus japonicus
ATGCATGTAATAGCACAAAGTAGGCATGCACTCACATATAACAGATGGTTAGTGTTTTGTTCTTAACTTTTCATATATTTTGAGATGGGCATTTTATTTTTTTTCAGCATTTGGCATTATTATTATTGATGTTATGTTGTCATTGTATCTATTATTGATGTTTTATTATGACTAGTTTTTTTCTTATAATCACCATCATTATTATCATTATTATTATTATCATTACTATTATCATTATCGTTATCATTAGCATCATTATAGTTATTTATATCATTATCCCTATTGTTATCATAATTGTAATTATTATCATTATTGTTATCATAATTATTATCATTATCATTATCATTATTATCAATATGATTGTTGTCACTATCATTATCATTGTTACTTTTATAATTATTATTATTGTTATTATTATCATTGTTATTATCATATCAGTATCATTATTATTATTATTATTATCATTATTATTATCATTATTATCATTATCATTATTAGTTTCATAATCAGCATTATAATTATCGTTATCATTTTCATAATCAGCATTATCATTATCATTATTATTATCTTTATTGTTGTTATTGCTATTACTAATATCATTTTAACATTTTAGTTATTATAATTATTCCTATTATCATTATCATCCTTATCATTATAATTATCATTATCATTATGATGATTATTATTGTTATCACTATCATTATTATCATTATCATAATCATTATTATTTCACCATTATTACCATTGCTTTCTTATTACAATAATCATGATTGTTATTTGCATCATTACTACAATTACCATTATTATTGTTCTCATTATGATGATTATCACTATGATTCTTATTCTCATTCATATCGCCACTATTATTATCTTTATTATTATTATCAGTATTATTATTGTTATCATCATTATAATTACCATTATCATTATTATTACTCGCATCACTGTTATTACTGTCAGTGTTATCATTATTATCATTATTATCATTACCATAATGATAATAATGATAATTATTCTTCATCTTTTTCTACCATTTTCTTCTACCTCTTTTTTTTACAATTTACTTCTTCCTCTTTTTCTCTTTTTTCTTCTTCTACCTCCTTTTCCTCTTTTTCTTCTTCTACCTCTTTTTCTCTTTTTCTTCTTCTACCTCTTTTTCTCTTTTTCTACTTCATCTTTTTTTCTCTTTTTCTTCTTCTACCTCTTTTTCTCTTTTTCTTCTTCTACCTCCTTTCCTCTTTTTCTTCTTCTTCCTCCTTTTCTCTTTTTCTACTTCATCTTTTTTTCTCTTTTTCTTCTTCTTCCTCCTTTTCTCTTTTTCTTCTTCTACCTCCTTTCCTCTTTTTCTTCTTCTTCCTCTTTTTCTCTTTTTCTTCTTCTACCTCTTTTTCTTCTTCTTCCTCCTTTCCTCTTTTTCTTCTTCTACCTCCTTTCCTCTTTTTCTTCTTCCTCCTTTTCTACACAGAAAAGAGCCGCGTCCACCCCGCCCTGTGAACGTGCCATCACACTTCCACGCCGCCACGCTGACTGTCAGCCTACGGACAATTCGCACACCGACCCATGCCTTATCCGGACAACATCATTCATCTGTATAACTATTGTCATCCGACCGGCTCTTCAGGGCCTGTCAGGGTGAGATCAGGTCCGATCAAGCGCATTATCAGCAGGTGCGTATCCTTACTACGAATTCACCCCTCCTCCTCTTCCTCCTCCTCCTCCTCCTCCTGCTCTTCCTCATCTGCCTTTTCTTCTTTCTCTTCCTCCTCCTCCTCCTCCTCGTTCCCTCTCTCATTCTCTCTTTCTCTCGGGATTTGTCCCTTTTCAAGTCCTGACTCTCAAGTCTCTTTCGTCCTCTTCTTCTCTATCTACCTCTACTTCTCCCCCTCCCTTTCCCTCTTCCTTCCTATCCCAATCCGTCTCCCCCTCTCTTTCTCTCCTCTCCCTTTCTCCCCCTCCTTCCTCCTTACCCCAATCCTTCTCCTCTTCCCTCTCTTTCTCTCTCCCTCTCTTTCTCTCTCCCTCTCTTTCTCTCTCCCTCTTCTTCTTCTTCTTCTTCTTCTCTCTCTCTCTCTCTCTCTCTCTCTCTCTCTCTCTCTCTCTCTCTCTCTCTCTCTCTCTCTCTCTCTCTCTCTCTCTCTCTCTCTTTCTCCCACTCCCCTCCCCATCAATATCACTATCCCTCTCGCTCTCCCAGTCCCCCTCACCCTACCTCTCCGTCTCCCCCACCCTCTCCCTCTCCTCCACCCACTCCCTCTCCCTCTCCCATCCCTCGCCCATCCCTCACCTTCCCTTTTACGCGGCATTACCGCAGTCGCGTCATGCATGTGTGTCCGTGCATGTCTGTGGGAAAGGCTATCGGAGTGCATCGGTGCATGATCTGAGGAGGAACGCGGTGACTGTCATTTTCTCAAGTACGTTTTTATGCTCCTCTTGAATATGGAGATTTATCATGCACCGTCAACGCATGATTAAGGAACATGCATTGCGTTTATGAAGAGTG
>BOPN01000053.1:904921-907421 GCA_017312705.2 Penaeus japonicus
ATCTCTATTCATTTCGTCTATTCATCTCTCGATCTTAATCATGTTGCTAAGCAGAATAGATATTATACGATTTTTTTCTTCATTTTCTTATCATTAATTCTGTATCTAAATTATATAACTTGACCGACGTTTCGTTCTGATACGATTATTTATCTATATTGTTGAATAATCCGAGGGAATGTAATGGCTTCAGTCGTTCTTAGGATTAATTGAAGAGGTTACTAACTCAGTTAAGAGGCACATATATTTTCTAAAAGTACTCTCTGCCGTCTGAGACTGAGATAAGATTAGTGAGTTTGAAAAAAAAAAAAAAAAAAAAAGTGGCAGTATCTCAGCCAAAGTACGAACATTTGGAATTCTAAACCTGAAATTCTTATCTGGCGTTTGTAAGATTAAGGAGAGAGAGAGAGCGAGAAAGCGAGAAAGAGAGAGAGATGGGGGCGGGGGGGGGGGGGTAAAAGATACATATTATGCAGAATCGTAGACTAAAGATAATATCGTTTATATATCTTTTATAAAAGGTGAACATGTTATCAGGATTTCTATCAACCAAAATCCTAATTTTTCTAGTTGGAGAAATCATAGGATCTTCTCACAAAAAAAGTATATTGCATGATTTATAAATCAGTGATACAGAAAACAGCGGTTAAATGAATAACAGATAATCAATCATAAAACAGAAAGAAACTATTGCAAAAAGCAAAATAAGAGAAAGAACGAGATATCTTTTTTTCCATCCATTTTACCGCAAGACACGGAGTCACGAACTCGAACTATACTATAAAAGATATCGTAAATGTATCCCAATAATCGTGATAGAGGCATTCACAAAATCATGTTGATCGCGAAGTGCAAGGTAAAGTTTCCTAGGTTATAGGACGCTGCGCCGTTCTCACATATCTTGCATGTATCATAATGTCATGAAATTCAAGTCCGATCGACATGCTCTGCAGACTGTGTGAATAACGTGAATGATTTTCCATTACTGCGCCAGGGCATGTCCAATAAGAACATTTATTTGCTGTATTTTGTTTCGAGAGAACTTTTAGGTGAATGTTTGGTGATTCGTGTAAATGTATATATATGATATTTGTATGAAGTTTATATCTATGTGTAAGTTCAATCGAACTCTAAAATCAGACGGGAGAGATAACAAGTTAAACACATTTATATAAAGTATAAGAAATAGATTAGATTAATTCTATAATAAAAAAGACGAAGAGAACAGTAAATGAAATGAAAGCAATGAAATGCAACTAAAATGACACCAATACACAACTCGACGATTAAGTAGAATGTATATGACCCGTGCAAGAAATGTTGATGTCATGTAACACTGAAATGCCCGCAAATCACACACATATAAACCTAATTCCTATATTTGAAGTTGACAAAAGTCGGCAAAATTCCTAACAACATATATAAATACCCACGACATACTTGTAAACAAATTAAAAATAATGAAAAAAAAAAAAAATATCCCACTCATTGTGAATACGAATTTATCTATATCCTATGTTGCAAATGTCTCAGGACCATTAAGTGTGCAGCTGGTGGCTTGGAACACACATAAAGAAGACAGATCATGCCATAGATTGTACCACGCAATAAAACAGAAATATGGCCCATTCGGGACCCGCCCACATTCCACTGCCCGAGGGAGCTTTATCATCGATGAATCAGTATTATGATTCATTATTATGAATTTTGCATATCAAGACATCATCCTGTCGAGTTATTGATAGAGTGTGCGGAGTATATGCAATGCTGCTTTATTACTGTGTCTACCATGGCGTCTTTTATTGTTCTTGATTTCAATTGCAAAAATGTGAATAATCTATGGACTTGAGATGCTATCTTCGAATGAATAATAGAATAGAAAATAAAATCGTAAAAACAAGTTCAAGTCACTGAAGCTTTCATGTCGTAGTCAGGAAAGTTTTAGAAAATATTGCTATCAATTACGATGGTAAAACTAGTCACGATTATTCAGACAATAAAGATAATGATTATTAGAGAAAAAACAATGATAATAATGATAACGATATACTACTCATGATAATGATGGTAATACACCTAGCAATAACAATAATATAAATGAATAATGATGATGATAGTAACAGTAATAATTATCAAAATAATAATTACAATAATAATTATGATAATGATAATTACAATGAAAATCATGATAATAGTAATGACAATATTGATAATGACAATAATGATGATAATGATAATAATGATGATAATAATAACAATAAAAAAGATAAGGGACGATGATGATACTAATAAAGATAATAATAATGATAATGATGATAATGATTATGATCAAATAAACAATAAAAATTAATTAGACAGATTATGACAAGATTATGAAAAAAAACGATGATAAAGCTAATTATAGAATGATGATTATGACAATGATGATCTAAATGATTTTCGTAATAAACATGATAATGGCAATAATGATATTCAAACTAACAATGATAATGATAGAGGA
>BOPN01000054.1:0-7500 GCA_017312705.2 Penaeus japonicus
TATTTATTTATTTATTTATATATATATTTATTTATTTATTTATTTATCTATTTATTTATTTATTTATTTATTTATTTATTTATTTAGAGAGAGAGAGAGAGAGAGAGAGAGAGAGAGAGAGAGAGAGAGAGAGAGAGAGAGAGAGAGAATGAGAGAGAGAGAGAGAGGAGACAAATATACCTCACAATCATAAAACACGTGACAAACGTAATAGAAAACAAAAGACCCAAAAGTCTCACAGAAGGAGAGGGGCAACTGACGTATTTCCGCGGCCTTCCTTCACCAAAAACAAGAACACAACTCCTATAAATCATGACCTGAGGCGTCGAGTTAAATATCCTAGTGATGCTAATATGCGTAATTGACATGCAATTAAGATTGCTGCTACCTTGGCTAGATTGCAGATGCCTAGCAACGGTATTCATGCTCTCCTTTGTTACGGTATCTCCAGTTCTCATTATCTTTTTGTCATTTTCACTTATATATTTTTTTCCCCGATGTTCTCCTCGCTCCTAGCCTGGTTAATTAATGTAGGCCTATTGTTATTTATTATTATTTTATAGATTCCCCAGTCTTTTTTTTTTTTTTTTTATTAAACGTAGAAAATTTGTTGAAAAACAACAAAATAGCCCCTTTTTTGCGATTCGAAAAAGTGATAAATCATTAAAACAAAAAATGGGAAGAAAATTGTAGAGAAATAAATCAAATCCAAAGAAAGACAAAATTGTTCTCCAAGATACGAATTCCAGTATGTAAATAACCTCCGAATTCTCCCCCACTTAAATTTATATATATATATCAGACTATGTAAATATATCAGACTATGTAAATAAGCTCTATATCTCGCTATTAGTATATTCCACCATGTGCAAATAACCTACATGCAACATCGGTCTTACTCCCACCTAATAAACAAATTCCCACTAACTCACATAATCTTGGGAATAAAACCCACGTTCTGGTATCTCGGAACGCCCGTCCTTATTCCAGCTCGCTGATCGCGCTATGTTCGTGGAATTTCCGCTCGACGATTAAGGGGATTCTATGAAGAACATACAGGACATACGGATAAACAGACAGATGTAGAGAAGCATGTTTAGAAAATATCATGTACATACGCACGCACACATACACACATAAACAGACACATATATACTCACACACACACATCCAAACTAACAGACGCATAAACACATATAAACTAACATACATACACACACACACAAACAAACACACACACACAAACACACACACACAAACAGACACACACGCATAAACACATACAAACTAACACACACACACATACAAACTAACACACACACACACAAACTAACATAAAAACCCACACACAAACTAACGCACACACACATACAAACTAACACAAAAACACACAAACAAAGTAACACACACACACACACATAAACACATACAAACTAACACACACAGACACACACACACACACACACAAACAACAACATCCTGGATGCCAACAGAATGTAAACAACTTTCGCATGT
Organism: Penaeus japonicus; assembly: GCA_017312705.2. NCBI lineage: Eukaryota > Metazoa > Arthropoda > Malacostraca > Decapoda > Penaeidae > Penaeus > Penaeus japonicus. The sequence goes on from BOPN01000054.1 coordinate 1,516, forward strand.
TCCTTGAAAATACTTCATATTATTTTCTTCCTTCTCCCCTTTTTCTATTTCTTCTTTTGCTCCTCTTCCATTAAGTAAATGGAGCAAAGAACGAATGAAGGTGGGATAAGAGAATGAAAATGTAGACGGAAATACATGGAAGAAAATACAAAAAAAAGAAAAAATAAATCTTGATTTAAAAAGTCTTAATCAAATTCATATTTAATTAACATTCTTCATAAAACGCGGGAGGCAGAAAAAAATAAGATGAAGAATGTGGGAATATGAATAAATCACTTTTTTTTAAAATCTTTTTTTGAACTTGGAAATTTTGTTTTACTTCTATTTTTGTTTTTTACTTTTATTCATTTATTAATCTTTTAAAATATAAAATCCCATTTCGCAGATCCAGCGTAACACAAATTTAATAATCATCGCAGGAATAATCGTAGCGTGGCTTCGGGTGTGAAGAACATGTCCGAAACAGGTCTCTTGATTATACTGCATGCTTCCCGAAATTAAATTCTCTACCACAATGCATGATTTGTCTGAAGATATGTGTCAATCACGTGTGTGACCTTTGACATTGGAATGTTGTTGACGGAAGTGTTGTATTAGTATATAGCTCTTACGAAAGGACAGACGAAGGAACATTGGTATGTCTGACGTGACAGTAAGAGGTAAGGGACAAACAGTTAGATAAAGCAACGAGCGTATATACGTATATATGTGTATGCGGTAAGATATATATGTAACACACAGAATGACATGAAAGATACAAATTGTATTGTTGAGTACGTTATATGAAATACAATAGCGAAAGCGTTCATATGCAAATAATATTCAACAAACATAATAGCAATGACAGGAAACATAAAGTATGCAAATGGTCATGTCAAGGTTACAACCAGCCAGCAAACTCACACGTACAGAGTGTGTGTGTGTGAGAGAAAGAGAGAGAGAGAGAGTTAGAGAGAGAGAGAGAATGAGTTAGTGAGTGAGTGAGACAGAGAAAGAGAGAAGAGAGAGAGAGAGAGGGAGGGAGGGAGAGAGAGAGAGAGAGAGAGAGAGAGAGAGAGAGAGAGAGAGAGAGAGAGAGAGAGAGAGAGAGAGAGAGAGAGAGAGAGAGAGAGAGAGTTAGAGAGAGAGAGAAGAATGAGTTAGTGAGTGAGTGAGACAGAGGAAGAAAGAGAGAGAGAGTTAGAGAGAGAGAGAATGAGTTAGTGAGTGAGTGAGACAGAGAGAGAGAGAGAGAGAGAGAGAGAGAGAGAGAGAGAGAGAGAGAGAGAGAGAGAGAGAAAGAAAGAGAGAGAGATAGGTGGGAGGAGAGAGAGGTAAAAAAATATAAGTAATTGAAAAGCAAAAAAAAAAAAAAAAAAAAAAAAAAAAAAAAAAAAAAAAAAAAAAAAAAACGAAATATCCCCATTTCCAACGCCCACATCAAATTCGTCTCCCACCCCCCCCTTCCCCCGTCAACAGCTTCCCCCTCACTCTCTCTCCCTCTCCCCCTCCCCCTCTCACACCTGACCCCCCCTTACCTTCCTACGTGTAATATGTCGTGCAGAAATAGCCACACGGGACATTCACGTTAAGGACGAAAGTGGAATATAATTTCTGTACGCAACTGCACATATATATACAGACAGACACAGACAGAAAGTTAATAGATAAACACACACATATAGAGATAGCATAAAAGACAGGCAAACAGATCGATAATTACTTATGGATACTGATACATATAATCTATTTGAAGACAGTGTAACTTCCTGAACTTTCTGGTTTATTTAAGAGAAATATTGTTCTTGTATTATTTAATAACATAATAATATTGCCAGCAAACTTGAGATATAAATACAAATGGTTATGTCAAGGTTAGAATCAGCCTGCAAACATACACACGCACACAGACAGAGAGAGAAAGAGAGAGAGAGAGAGAGAGAGAGAGATAGAGAGAGAGGATAAGAGAGAGAGAGAGAGAGAGAGAGAGAGAGAGAGAGAGAGAGAGAGAGAGAGAGAGAGAGAGAGAGAGAGAGAGAGAGAGAGAGAGAGTGAGAGAGAGAGAGAGAGAAATAGAAAGATAGATAAGGAGAAAAGAGAGAGATAAAACTGTATCAGTGTAAAATCATATGTATATGTGCGAGGAATGTGTCAGAAAAGGAGAGACTGTAAAAAAAAAATCCAAAAATATTATTAAAACATGAATAGGCAACTCATAAAAAGTCCCATATAAATCAGTCCGAAGTACAGACAGAAACGCCAATAGATCGAACATTCACGAATCACGGCGAGAGAAATTAATTGAACCGGTTTTGAAAAGAAATATCCTGGCGTTACATAAGCGGTGAAAACGTAAGGAAACCCCGGCGTATCATATTAAATTCCACAAGCTGCGAGGACCGCAATTAATATGGTTTCCGTGGACTCGTGTGTGGTTGGTTCCCCCTGGCGGACGGACCTTGAATCTGGGTACGGTATTAGTTTAGTTTATTCTGCTCGCTGTAATGGTTGTTGATTTATTTGGGTAAGTTTGGTCTATGTTAAGTTCCAAGCATTATGTAGAAAAGGATTTCTAGTTGATCTTTACAACCATGGGGTCTTTCGGGGAATATATATGTGTATATATTGTTATTATTTGGTATCACGTGTGTCAGAATTTGGTCTAACAACACTGCCTCTTTTGGGCGGTTGAATGACCTTTTGGTTATGGAAATCTTAATTGTACTACAAATAATTATGTAAGTACATTAATTTTGTGAATTTAGGGGTAAATTAATTTTTACGAAACCACACGTAAGCCTTGTTAATTAAAAAAAGAAACACGCACTCATATGAATTCATTCTGGAAAGTACTATAAAACGGGATTCGAACTTTGAGTCGAGGATTACATTTGTGAGACCGAGTCGAACCTTAGCTAATCCAGCATTTATTTTTTAATTAATCATTCAGATTTCGAACGCCGCAGGTAAAATCCAAAGAATGATGAGGGAAGATGGAAGGAAAAAGAATAGGTAGGGCCACATATATCTCAGTTTGACGCATTGTTAACAGACGGCGCTTTCTTTTGTTTGTTTATATTTCTATCCAATATGTTGATTTACTTCAAGTGAGATAATACATCCACATCCGTGCTGAATCCGATTTCTGTATTATCAAGGAACTTTCCTTTCCTGTTGACTATTAAATTTTATGATATATAGATAGATGGAGATAGATAGAAAGAGAGAGAGGGAGAGAGAGAGAGAGAGAGAGAGAGAGAGAGAGAGAGAGAGAGAGAGAGAGAGAGAGAGAGAGAGAGAGAGAGAGGGGGGGAGGGGGTTAGTGAGATAGAGGGGTAGAGTAGAAAAAAAAAAAAAAATTACCAAAGTACGTTCATTTTGTGATAAAATATAATTCGGCAAATAGATTGATCGACGTGATCTATAGAGTTTGATATTGAGCTAATTAACTTTCTATTTGATGTTCATCAATGCTTTGCGCTTGATTTGAGTAGAACAAATACATTCATAATGTGACTCTTATAACACCTACATGTACTCAGCCCCCTTGATTATACTAGATTAAAAAATTCCTTGAAATATGAAATTCATATTTTATTCCTGATATATCTATCTATCTAATCTATCTATATGCCCTTTTTATTTTATTTTAAGAATGTTAAAAGTTCGTAACCGTGAAGCTGCTCTGCACTATTTATGGCATGCAATATATGGTGTTGCATCAAACTCATTGGCTCACTAGAAGAATTTCCCTCTTTCCTAAATAGTCTTTGAAATATATCGGAGCTTGATGCCGCCCACGTGATGGAGTAACTGTTTGAATATATAAAGTATTTAGGTGAAGCTTGGGGCCTTTGTGGTCGTGTTTTTCTTGGGAAATACCGCTGCCTATCAAGATCACATATTAAGTATTCAGAAAAGTGCTAATTATCATGAATCTGGTATTAATAGATTCCTCTCACTCATGAAATGAACCAGAGAAATTGCGGGGTAAAAAAAAAAGAGAGAAAAAAGAAGAAGAAAAAAAGGTAATTACATTAAATATGTCACTCAAACATTGTAATGCTTCCTACATGCCACAATACCCTGTGATCCACTTAAGGGATAATGACCTTAATCTACCTATTCTTAATGTACGCGCCAGGACAGACCCTAACCTAACCCAGTCGCCAATCTATCCTGGCGTATGTATCGCTGTTCCATGAGAGCCTCATGGTTTCCGCTCCGCTCACGTATGAAATCGTGCACCGACCTGGAACACCCCTTCTACTTCACCATGATGACTGCAACTGACAAGCTCAGTCATGCGAAGCCGGCACCCGTCGCGCGGCGTCCCTAGAATTTGTCCTGTAGACCCCGTGCATTCCGTTTTCCTCAGGATGGGAGAGTAAGCCCATTAGTACGCTGGACACTCGCTAGAGGGCAGCCCGCACTTGATGTAATTAGAATGGAAATTAAGGCGCCATATATTGAGGGACATCGCTGGGTTATGCAATATAATATGTCAGGGATTCCAGTCCACACTTCGGCAGTGGCTTGCGGCGTGGGGAAAAAATTCCACGATTGTATAAGCAGTCCTCAGGGTTACGTAAACAGAGGCAGTATTGCATGAAAACATTAACACAGTGTATACTCGGTCATGAGGGTTGCGTAATTACAACCACCAGCACTAAAGCGAAATATGTAATTATTGGTGATGTTTACATAAGTGATATATAAGTTTTTGTAACACAACTACAGTAACTTTGGACTGAGTGTTCCGATTAGGTGGGGTCCAAGGGGGGTGGGGGGGGGATTGAAACCCCTCCTTTGCTAGGGCAAACATCAATCCTACGTAAGGTCATGAAAAGTAGTTAGCATCATAGTGTATTCTTACCTTTATTCATGTGCATATTACTTATCATCATTCGTATTTTCCCCCGCAATTTCCCTGGCCTCCTTCAAGCCCCCCCTTGCAATCAAGACCAAGACTACGGGTTACAGGGGTTGAATCAAGGTTTATACGCACTCTCTCTGAATGGTAGAGAATGAGCGAAATTCATCGATAACACTATCGTGGTATTTAGCGACGCGGGACTATGAATATCGATAAGGTGAAGTGTACACCGCAACTTCAGGCCATTCAATCAATTGCAATGGTTCTTTTATTCTTATATTCTTAGATGAATATGATTCAAAGTGTTATATTCTCAAAGTCTGATCCTTTGAAAATTCTTAGTATGGTCATTATATGTATTTTATGATATCATTATTGATGTTATTATCCCCAATATTTCAATTATATGATAGTCATCATTATCAAATTCATTGTAATCATGATCATCACCATCATATTATCATTATTATCATTAAAACCATTGTTAGTGTAGCAATAATGTTGAATATTCTAAATATAAATGTTATAGTAAAATCATAGTAATGATGTTGATAACGATCACTATGATCATACTAAGGTACATAACTGCTCGTTTCTATATATAGACATGTTGAGTACACAGCCCAATCACATTACAAAATTAATTTTGTGATTTCAATAAAAAATAATTCCGAATCGTCATATTGCTTTGATTAAAGAATTGCAATTACAATTTACTGCACGAGAGATCAATCAACAGCACTCCTAGAATATCGTTATATAAAGCATTTGCAAATTATAATCTTAGCCAGATTAAAATAACACGTATTTAACACATCCTACGCCACGTAAGAGATAAGGTTAGGTAGCAATTACTTTGAAATTATTAAAGAGCAATAACTGGTGTTTTTCTTGTTCAAATGCAGAAGTCTCGATCACTTATAATAAGAAATAATTTTGATCGTGTATTGGTTACTTTAGAAAAGTCTATATATGGATTAGACGAATATTGATTATTGCTATCTGAAAGGTTCACTTAAATGAAGCTTTGATAGCGTATACAAATTTCTTATCGATTTGTTACATAAATGTGGGATATGTTAAATATATGTTGGTTTAGTTTGGCTGGTGCTAGATTTTTTTGATGTTTC
>BOPN01000054.1:17500-20000 GCA_017312705.2 Penaeus japonicus
CCCCTACCCCCCACCCTCCCTCTCTTCCACCTCCTACCCCTACCCCCCCACCCTCCCTCTCTTCCACCTCCTACCCCCTACCCCCCACCCTCCCTCTCTTCCACCTCCTACCCCCTACCCCCCACCCTCCCTCTCTTCCACCTCCTACCCCCTACCCCCCTCCCTCCCTCTCTTCCACCTCCTACCCCCTACCCCCCACCCTCCCTCTCTTCCACCTCCTACCCCCTACCCCCCACCCTCTCCCTCTCTTTCCACCTCCTACCCCCTACCCCCCTCCCTCCCTCTCTTCCACCTCCTACCCCCTACCTCCTCCAACCACCCTCCCTCTCTTCCACCTCCTACCCCCTACCCCCCACCCTCCCTCTCTTCCACCTCCTACCCCCTACCCCCCTCCCTCCCTCTCTTCCACCTCCTACCCCCTACCCCCCACCCTCCCTCTCTTCCACCTCCTACCCCCTACCCCCCCACCCTCCCTCTTCCACCTCACCCCCTACCCCACCCTCCCTCTCTTCCACCTCCTACCCCCTACCCCCCACCCTCCCTCTCTTCCACCTCCTACCCCCTACCCCCCACCCTCCCTCTCTTCCACCTCCTACCCCCCTACCCCCACCCTCCCTCTCTTTCCACCTCCCACCCCTACCCCCCACCCTCCCTCTCTTCCACCTCCTACCCCCTACCCCCCTCCCTCCCTCTCTTCCACCTCCTACCCCCTACCCCCCTCCCTCCCTCTCTTCCACCTCCTACCCCCTACCCCCTCCCCTCCCTCTCTCTTCCACCTCCTACCCCCACCCCCACCCTCCCTCTCTTCCACCTCCTACCCCCCACCCCCTCCTCCCTCTCTCTTCCACCTCCTACCCCCACCCCCCACCCTCCCTCTTCCACCTCCTACCCCTACCCCTCCCTCCCTCTCTTCCACCTCCTACCCCCCTACCCCCTCCCCCTCCCTCTCTCTTCCACCTCCTACCCCTACCCCCCACCCTCCCTCTCTTCTCCACCTCCTACCCCCTACCCCCCCACCCTCCCCTCTCTTCCACCTCCTACCCCCTACCCCTCCCTCCCTCTCTTCCACCTCCTCCTACCCCTACCCCTCCCCCCCCCACCCTCCCTCTCTTCCACCTCCTACCCCCTACCCCCCACCCTCCCTCTCTTCCACCTCCTACCCCTACCCCCCCCCACCCTCCCTCTCTTCCACCCCCCCTACCCCCTACCCCCCACCCTCCCTCTCTTCCACCTCCTACCCCCTACCCCCCACCCTCCCTCTCTTCCACCTCCTACCCCCTACCCCCCTCCCTCCCTCTCTTCCACCTCCTACCCCCTACCCCCCACCCTCCCTCTCTTCCACCTCCTACCCCCTACCCCCCACCCCTCCCTCTCTTCCACCTCCTACCCCCCCTACCCCCTCCCTCCCTCTCTTCCACCTCCTACCCCCTACCCCCTCCAACCACCCTCCCTCTCTTCCACCTCCTACCCCTACCCCCCACCCCTCCCTCTCTTCCACCTCCTACCCCCCACCCCCCACCCTCCCTCTCTTCCACCTCCTACCCCCTACCCCCACCCCTCCCTCTCTTCCACTCCCTACCCCTACCCCCCACCCTCCCTCTCTTCCACCTCCCTACCCCCCTTACCCCCACCCTCCCTCTCTTCCACCTCCTACCCCCTACCCCCCACCCTCCCTCTCTTCCACCTCCTACCCCCTACCCCCCACCCTCCCTCTCTTCCACCTCCTACCCCCTACCCCCCACCTCCTCTCTTCCACCTCCTACCCCCTACCCCCCACCCTCCCTCTCTCCCACCTCCCCCCCTCCCTCTCTTCCACCTCCTACCCCCTACCCCCCTCCCTCCCTCTCTTCCACCTCCTACCCCCTACCCCCCTCCCTCCCTCTCTTCCACCTCCTACCCCCTACCCCCCACCCTCCCTCTCTTCCACCTCCTACCCCCTACCCCCCTCCCTCCCTCTCTTCCACCTCCTACCCCCTACCCCCCACCCTCCCTCTCTTCCACCTCCTACCCCCACCTCCCTCCTCTCTTCCACCTCCCTCTACCCCCCTACCCCCCTCCCTCCCTCTCTTCCACCCCACCCCCTACCCCCCTCCCTCCCTCTCTTCCACCTCCTACCCCCTACCCCCCACCCTCCCTCTCTTCCACCTCCTACCCCTCACAACCCTCCCTCCCCTCTTCTTCCACCTCCTACCCCCTACCCCCCACCCTCCCTCTCTTCCACCTCCTACCCCCACCCCCACCCTCCTCTCTTTCCACCCTCCTACCCCCTACCCCCTCCCTCCCTCTCTTCCACCTCTCCTACCCCCTACCCCCTCCCCCCACCCTCCTCCCTCTCTTCCACCTCCTCACCCCCTACCCCCACCCCCTCCCTCTCTTCCACCCTCCCACCCCTACCCCCTCCCTCCCTCTCTTCCACCTCCTACCCCCACCCCCCCTCCCTCCCTCTCTCTTCCACCTCCTACCCCCTACCCCCCACCCCCCACCCTCCCTCTCTTCCACC
>BOPN01000054.1:32500-40000 GCA_017312705.2 Penaeus japonicus
AGTGACTAAAGATTTGTACTTAAGGACATGTAAGGATCACACAGACAGACAGATCAGGTCAAAGAGGTCAGACAGACAGACTAGAGCGAACCGCTCTGACCTCTGGCCTTCGGCCAGGGTCTACTTTATTAGAGTCCACAATAAAGACCATGGCACGTGAACGTCTGTCTTTTAACCACCGACCTACAACAGTGCCAGCAAGCGGCTTACAACAGGGCGTCGAGTGGTTATAACAACTGCTCTCAGTGGTGGGTTACAAACTGAGAGAAAGAGAGAGAGAGAGACAGAGAGAGACAGAGAGATAGTAAGAGAAAGAGAAAGAGAGAGAGAGAGATTGAAATTGAGAATGATTTATAAATCAATAGAGATAGCTGGATTAAAAGAGAAAAAGATAAATGTTCAAATTATATCTAAACATTTAGACATAAATAGACACACAGACGATAACATACATACAGGACATATAAACACGGACACATAAACGGTTAATTGAGATATGATACAAGATAAAAGAGGTTTCAGTCACGAAGTATGACATTTTGATGATAACTGCACGAAAGAAAATACGAAGTGTAGTGATGAATATTAATGACGCGGTTGAAAATATGATGAGCAGTTGTGATGAATAATATTTAGCTTTGATTAAAAAGTGTCAGCGATAATTTGAATAAAAAACAACAACAACGAATGTTTGGATTTAATTATCATTTATTTGTTTGGTTATGTATGTTCGTATATAGCCACAATATATATATTCACATATAAGCGCATACACCTACACCCACATACATGTTTGTAAATGCATGAATGTGTGTGTGTGTGTGTGTGTGTGTGTGTGTGTGCGTATATGTGCGTGTGCGTGTGCGTGTGCGTGTGCGTGTGCGTATGTGTATGCGTATACGTGTGCGTGTGCGTGTGCGTGCGTGTGTTATCTCAATCTAACTTTAACAAGAGCGTCCTCAACCAGCTAGACTTATTGCAAATGTTGATGACATACTGATACTAAAAATACACTCTCGCGGAATTAAAGATGATACTGTATAGTGCACGCAGTCGAACACGGGAAACGGCATCTGCTTCCGTTGTGAATGGAGAGAAGGGAACAAAAAGGGTTGATAACTGAGGAAACAAGAAAAGGAAGAAGAAGAAGAAACAGAAGTAAAACTCCCCTTCATGACCTGACCGTGTGAAAAGGCAGTGTCGATGTTTTGCTTCCCTTTTGTCATAAAACAACCCTTCTTGTTTATCTATATTTCCCTTATTCGGACAAGGTAATTTGGAGAATTTTTTCTGGCTTTACTCTCCAAAATATTGTTTGAAAGTGAACCCTTACAAGATTTTACATGTTTGATTACGATTATCGAAGGGGCCGATATCGTATTTAGACTATGTAAATTCTTGACAACTTTCACTGTTCAGATCTGTACTGGCGATGAGTGTTGCCTGATTCCTATATTCTGTTATTTTTGTACTTCTTTCATCGACACCTGCTATTTCTACTCGTATTTTGCAACTTTGGACAATATATTCTGGAGAAATTTTATTGACTGTTAATCTCCGAATATTTGTTTTGAAAGTGAACCCTTGAAAGATTTTCCATGCTTGATTACAATTATCGAAGCGGACACGATATTGTATTAGACTGTTAATTCTTCAGTTTTCACTTTCATTCCGAATCTGTACTGGCGATCAGTGTTGCCTTATTCTTATCTTCTGTTATTTTTGTACTTTCCTTTCATCGACACGTGCTATTGCTATTCGTATTTTTCTGCATCTTGCAACTTCGGATAATGTATTCTGGAGACATTTTATTGACTGTTACTCTCCAAAATACTTGTTTGGAAGTGAACATTTGAAAAGATTTTCCCTGCCAGTTACAATTATCGAAGGAGGAAGCGATATTGTATTTAAACCATGTAAATTCTTAATAGTTTTCACTTTCCTTCCGAATCTGTGCTGGTGACCAGTATTGCCAGATTTTTTTTTACTCGTTAAAGTACGCCTGTAATTATTTTTCTCGTCAACAAGTGCTATTCATGTTTGTATTTTCTCTGTATCATGTAAACTTGCATCTCTTGAGCTTGCACATATTACTTAGTTTTGATTCTTCCTTTGTTTGTTCTCCTCTTGGCAGTTGCAAAGTGTTATTATTGTTGTTTGAGGCATCAGTAAGCCGTGCAGGGCGCACGCATGTCATTTAGGTAGCCATGCAAAACGCATGAGGCATCAGTAAGCCGTGCAGGGCGCACGCATGTCATTTTGGTAGCCATGCAAGACGCATGAGGCATCAGTAAGCCGTGCAGGGCGCACGCATGTCATTTTGGTAGCCATGCAAGACGCATGAGGCATCAGTAAGCCGTGCAGGGCGTACGCATGTCATTTTGGTAGCCATGCAAGACGCATGAGGCATCAGTAAGCCGTGCAGGGCGCACGCATGTCATTTAGGTAGCCATGCAAGACGCATGAGGCATCAGTAAGCCGTGCAGGGCGCACGCATGTCATTTAGGTAGCCATGCAAGACGCATGAGGCATCAGTAAGCCGTGCAGGGCGCACACATGTCATTTAGGTAGCCATGCAAGACGCATGAGGCATCAGTAAGCCGTGCAAGGAGCACGCAGGTTGTTTTTATGTGGTACCCCTACCCCCTCCCAGCGGACGAAAGGTTTCCCGCACGTTTCATATATATGTAACCCCCCTCCCCCCTGTATACCTACTGTGTTGTGTTGGTGCATGTTTTCACCAAGGTAGAACGGTGGTTGAGTTGTACAGTGTTTGGGTGCATGGCAAAGTCAGCCCGACTGCACCTTTGAGGTACAGGGCATCGCGCCAGTTACGCCTGACCACCGTAACTAGCTCGCCTGTTATCCATAGTGCCGGGTGTTGAATTGTTTGCCCATAGGGTAGCCACTGTCTGACTCACCCTCTCGATTACTGACACCACCAGTCTCAATGATACAAAATGTTTTATGTATGTATTATCAAATGCACTGCCTATATCTCATGAAGTCATGAGATTTTGTTCTGCGACAGCTGATCCTACCACACTTTTATGAGGCCTTTTTCTATGTGTTCTTTTAGTAATTTGTAAGTTCTTCTAGCCTATGCTCACTCGAGTCGTTTCCCAACTTCACTTCACAATGCAAGCTTGTCACGTTATGTTGTCACCCTCCCCTCATTTCGCTTAAGCAATCACACCTTTGCTTTAATTACTTTCTTACACATAATGTTCTTTATGTTCACAGCCAAATTGTATTTACTGTATGTATTGTATTCTTGTATTTTTCCTGATATATGTATGTTTTTGCGGCCACCTCTTGAGCCCACCTGTTCACAGCAGTCACCCATTTTATGTTGTCATGAGGCCAGTCTTAGTGCCTATTCTTACACTGCAGTTATTTAATCATTTCTCGTATCATACATGTTACATGCTTACTAGGGCCACTGATTAGTGCCCATTGGTGCCGCTGCGCCGGCCAATGAATTTGATAGTGTTTTAGCTTATGGTTGAATGTCTAGCTACCTGCGAAGTCTGGTGTGAATGGCCTCCAATGACCAGGAGCCCACTTGTAGGGTGGAGCAGTGATTTTAGCTAGATCATAGTGGTTAGGCCTGGTTATTTCTAACTAAGATACGACGGGGGCAGTCTAGTAGCGTGGTCCGGCAGTGTAAGGCACTGGTATTGATATTGTGTGACATAAGACATTGATCATGTATGACTACTTAATTCAATGCAATATCGATGGCAGTGTGTCTTGACCTGACGCATCCTGCTTCCTGTGTTCGTTTCCGCCTCGGAACACAAGCTTTTCTAGGCAGCTGTGTTTGCTAGCGGAAGCCCCGAGGCGAAGAAAGTGACTAAAGATTTGTACTTAAGGACATGTAAGGATCACACAGTCAGACAGATCAGGACAGAGAGGTCAGACAGACAGACCAGAGCGAACAGCTCTGAATTCCGGCCTGACGGTCGGAACCTGTATTAAGCAGAGTCCACAATAAAGACCATGGCACGACAAATGTGACAACTGCTCTCAGTTACAAACTGGTGCCAGCTGGTGGGTTACAATGATAATAATATTGATAATGGTAATAATAATTAATGTAATGATGATAGTAGTGAAGATAAACAATGTTAGTAATAATGATGATAATAACGATTATGATGATGATGATGACTTTGATGATAATGATAATGATAGTGATGATGATAATGATAATGATACTATTAATGATGGCAATAGAACACAAAATATAAGAATAACAGTAACAAAAACAACTAATAATAAACCAACTAAATAAATAAAAAAAAAAATAAAAAAAAGATAAGAAAGAGAAAGATTAAGAAGAAGAAAAAAGAGAATGAGAAAGATTCAGAAAAAACAACAACAACACATCATTAGTTCACTTCCTTATTGAACTAATCTATTTATTCAAGGATTTGACATATCGCATTTACCAACGTTCACATACTCCGGAAAACAATTTATGATCGTATCTCTACATCAACGTAGGTTCATCCAAAGTACATAAATAGATCACATTAATTCAAATCACCACAGCATAAATACATAAATAGATTATAATCATAATAATGATTATAATAACCATAAGTACATAAATAGATCACATCAATTCAAAGCACCCATCACCACACCACCTTTACGTTATCATGAAAGCTAGAAAGGCTTAAATTATCTCCATTCACGTACATCAGCCATCTTGCCAAACCTCTAGATCAACAGACCAGCATAGGTAGATAGAGGAGAAGAAAGAACCTCGATTAATAATTCATGGGCTCACCTCCCAGCCTAATCCGTAGATGGGACCTCAAGGTAGCAGTTGTAGCTCTGCTGTGGCATCTGGTGTAGCGCGTTTGAGTGTATTCCCCATAGGAACGTGAGAATTCAATGCCATAGCTAGGTTTATCTCCGGGGATATTAGGCTTATTTTCTTGGTTTGTGTGTGTGTGTGTGTGTGTGTGTGTGTGGATGGGTGGATGGGTGTGTGTGTGTGTGGATGGGTGTGTGTGGTGATAGGGAAATAGAGTGGAAGAGTGAGTGAGGGAGAGAGGGGAGAGAGGGAGGGAGTGAGTGAGTGAGAGAGAGAGAGAGAGAGAGAGAGAGAGAGAGAGAGAAAGAAAGAGAGAGGCAGAGACAGAGAGAGAGAGGGACAGAGAGAAAGAAAGAGAGAGGCAGAGACAGAGAGAGAGAGGGACAGAGAGAAAGAAAGATAAAGCCTCTCAAATCAATTCAAATCAAACTATATCCATCATTCAAGTCATACAAATCACTTGATTATAATACAAATCAAAGCAGCATGGAATTCCTATGACCTCCACGCACAATGTTGTTTTCCGAATCCTATTTAAACCACCATTGCAATCTGCTGCAAAGCTACACACACAACCATCAATGCAATACCAACGATCACAAATCAGACAGCGGTGATCATGAGTACCTCAATAATCATTCAATTATTTTTACTACATTGTTTTACTTAAGTGATATAGAGCTCTTTGCTAATCCTATCCAGAACATATGTAAGGAGGTTGCATAATTACATAAGAATATTTACTGAAAATCAACAAACATGGTTATTATTCTGTTTCCTTTTGCCTAATATTTGGTTTGTCATTGCAGGGAGGTTCAATATACTCTTTTGTAATGTTGCAGAAAGGGTAAATATGCTCTCTCCAGTGGCATGTAGATTGCAGTGTTGCATATGTACCTGCTCATTACGCAACAGACGTGATGGTACGGAATTCTATGAATTGTGAATATTTAATTTCTGTATCCGTATTTATTGGTATTTTTGATATAGATGTCAATAAAGGTTGACAACTAAGGTTTATTCACCTTCTACAGATATTTTTATAATGAGTATATCTATATTTACTATAAAAAGCAAGCAATGGTAGATAAAATATTTTGGCTCAGTTGAGATAAAAAAAACAAATAAACGAATAATTATGAAGATTAAAAAGGTTCAAGTTGATTGCGTGGAAATAAGTTTATTGCTATGATGACGATAGAAAAATGATAATTACATGATAATAACTACAACAAAGACTACAACAGAAATGCGTCTGAAACTTTAGTAAATTAGTAACTTTAATGATGTTTGAACTAAATTTTTTATCTTATTCTAAATTATATATATTAGCATACAAGATGCCGAAAGGTTAAAACACTCGAGAAGTATTCGTGTTTATGTTATTTTTCTATCACTATTATCAGAATTATTATCATGATTATCATTTATCATCATGATCTTATTCTTTATCAAAGTTATCCTTATCATAATTGTGAGCATCATTGTAGTTATAACTAATATTATAATTATCTTTATCTTTATTTTGATATAATTTTTATTATCATTATTATGATAATTATCATCACTGTTACCAGTATTACTATAGTTATAATCATCATTATTACCATCATGATTGTTGCTATTATTACTGTTATAATAATTATCATTGTTATCATTATTGTATTTATCATCATCATCATTTTAGTTGTTATTACTATTATCATTACCATTATTATCATCTTTGTCATTATGGAATTTTTATTATTATTCTCAAGATTATAATTCCTATCATTAGCAATTATGTATTTTTATCATAATTATCACTGTTTTAACTATTATCATCACAATCATTACTATTGTTGTTATTAATATTAATGTTATTATCACTGTTATCATTATCAGGATTCTCATTTTTATCATCCTTAATATTATCATTATCACCATCACCAGGTTCATTATCAAAATTATTGTAATTATTATTACCAATAATTCTTATCATCATTCTTTCTGTGCCTCGAAAAAGAGCAAAACAAATACTAGAAACAACTTAAAAACAAGAATTATAAGCAACAGAAACTGATTTTATACAACTACGTTCATTTTAGTCATTAAAATGATATAAAATGCATTAGATTCACCAGCTTGGAAAAGAAGGGGTAAGTTGACAGTTTTCCATGAAATTAATTTTTCTCATTTCCTGAACAGACTGAAATCCCGCAGTACAATTTCCTCTTTGGAAGTATACTTTTACGAACCAATCATCATAATTTCGTGAAGCAACGAGGAACATCCACCTCATTTGGAATCTGTTTTTTATTTTTTATTTTTTATTTATTTTTTTTTTTTAAGAAATTCACCTCACTTGGAATCTGTTTTTTTTTTTTTTCTTTAAGATTGTTTAAAATAATGGATTTCATGATTGATCGCATTCGTATTGCTATCAATATCATTATTTATTTGATTATCATTATTTATTTGATTGTCATGATTATTAACGTTATTATAATTACTATTATTTTATTTTATTTTTCTTGTTATTACTATTAGTGTGTTTATCACTATTGGTATTATTGTTGTGATTATCATTACTATTTTCATCATTGTCATTATCTTTATGAATGTTGTTTTATTATCATTGCTATTATCGTGATCATTATTAACATCATTGTTATCATTATCAATATTATCAG
>BOPN01000054.1:42500-80000 GCA_017312705.2 Penaeus japonicus
AGAGAGAGTGAGAGAGAGAGAAAGAGAGAGAAAGGAAGAATGCGAGAGAGAGAGAGAGAAAGGGAGAGTGAGAGAGAAAAGAAGAGAGAGAGAAAGAGGGAGAGTAAGAAATAGGAAAAGAAATAGAGAGAGAGAGTAAGAAAAAGGTAGAGAGAAGGTGTGAGAGGGAGAGAGAGTAAGAAAAAGGAAGAGAAAGAGATAGAGAAAGAGAGAGAGAGAGAGAGAGAGAGAGAGAGAGAGAGAGAGAGAGAGTAAAACATAAGAAAAGAGATAGAGATAGAGAGAGTAAGAAAAATGTAGAGAGAGGGTGAGAGAGAAAAAGAAAAATGAACAGAAAGAGAAAGAGAGAGAGAGAGAGAGAAGCTAATCAGCCTAGACCAGATTCCACCGTATTAAACCAGCAACTAATTCAAAGGATCCACCTAATCGTGCACACATAACCGGAACTAGTTGCAATGCTAAAAGCCTCAGATGAATTCGATGAGTTTTTTAATATCATCCGATTGGCATCCTTTTGTATAACTATCTTAACTCAAATCACATAAATGTTGGAACACAATCCCTGCTCTGTATAAACAATGCATGCAATAAGCAAGATGTGCATGAGAATGAAGTCAGAATGAATAGAATGATTCACTTACTTTAATTTTCTCATTAGTGATGTAATTGCTTTATATGTTTATATATATTTTTTTCTCGATATAATTGCGTATTTTTGGTTAATTACGTAGATATTTTAATGGTTAATGTAAAATGCGTGACATATTGCATTATGATCTGAATAACCTGCACACATACAAACACACACACACACATACACACACAGACACACACACACACACACATAGACACACACACACACAGACACACACACACACACACACACACACACACACATGGACACACACACACACATACACACACACACACAGAGACACACACACACACACAGACACACACACACACACACCAAAGAATTACCATCTTAGAAAAAATAGATTGGATGAATTAGCCAGAAATGTTCAGCACAATATATTAACTGTCAATTTGAACATAGACATCATTACCTAGAGATTGAATAAAATGAAAAGCAAACAAACAAACAAATTGATAACCAAATTATCGAAGAAAGAATGACAGCCACTGACAGGTGATCTAACTTTCGATCCTCCATTGAAGTTAATTCAATTTCGAAAATGAAATCGTAAGACATCGAGAGACTTGCATCTTTCTGTTTATCATGTTACATCTTTAGAAAGAAGAAATGATAACTCAACACTCACCTTTTTTATGCAAAGGATAGCAAAAATAATCAAATATGTCAGAAGACGAAATTTGCAACCAAACATATAGCGGATAATGAGGCGAATCGTGAACTATTTACTGGACATAATAACTAAATAGGATTACCGAATTATAGACTAAATTTCCCTACTTAACTGCGGGTTCTAGTCTAGCCTTGTGCTTGCATATGTGTGTGTGTGTGTGTATGATAGAAAGATAGATAGATAGATATATGTGTGTGTGTATGTGTGTGTGTGTGTGTGTGTGTGTGTGTGTGTGTATCATAGAAAGATAGATAGATAGATATATGTGTGTGTGTATGTGTGTGTGTGTGTGTGTGTGTGTGTATGTGTATGTGTGTGTGTGTGTGTGAATATGTGTATGTATGTGTGTGAGTACATATAGCGACAAAAATAGTTTTAGGTTCAGCAATATATACCATTATGCAATAACAGTAAAATATTGTATTGCAGGACGAAAACGTAGTTCCCGCAGGGAAGTGCAGAGCAATAAAAATAGTTCTATGTCCTCTAATTTAAAATATCCATTTCCCCTAAAACTCTTTAATCGCGAAGTCATTTGTGAAAAAAAACAGATGAAAATTATATATAACACTGAAAAATAGAAAACGTCAGTAGTCATGCTATATTTGCAGTCCTGGAAGTTAAACAACAGTTGGAATAAAATCAAAACAATAAAGAAATAAGCAACAACAAGAAACAAAATAAACAACAAAGAATGCAACAGAAAACGAGAATATACGTTTTGGCTAAAATCCCAAAAGCTCGACAATGTATGACCAATTATTCGAGTTTCCAATTAAACGATTAACAAGTCATTATACAGGAATAAAATGCTTTTATTCTCCCCCGTAATACAGCCATGGTGATGCAGGTGTGGTGCCGAAACCAGGCGAGAAAATAACTTATAACAAAATCGGATACGCACACACGCACGCACACACACACACACACACAGAAACACACACACGCACACACACACACAGTAACACACACAGAAACACACACACGCACACACACACAGACACAGACACACACACACACACATACACACACACACACACACACACACAGAAACACACACACGCACACACACACGTATAAAATGCATATACATAAGAATGTTCTAATAAAAAGCCGAATTCGATTTCCTTTGCTCCCCTACTTCTTAATTGGTGCCCTGTGATGTCAGAGTACACTATGGAATGAAAATGATATCTGACAAGTATCAAAGAGTTGAGTTCATGCTCTCATTTCCACTAAAAAAAAAAAAAAAAAAAAAAAAAAAAAAAAAAAAAAAGAAAAAGAAAAAAGAAAAAAGGAAGAAGAAGAAGAAGAAGAAAAAAAAAAAAAACAGCTGGAGTCAGCACCCGTGACCACTCCCAGATCATGTCAACTTTAGTAAAATCTTGCTTACTCTCTTTTTTTCTTGATTTAGTGATTAATGTATGTAGAATATCTTTCAATCCTCATCTGTTTCAATTATTTCTAAAAGGAAATTAATAGTATCAAACTGAGCTTGGTTGCGAAAGCTGAAATGATAATGATAATTATTGGTATCATTGCAAGTTCTAAATAACATATTTTGAATTGATATTAAACATAGATTAACTTTGTTGTAGATAAGGTACATTTCGTAATCGACCTTCTCAGTAAAGTCACACACACACACTTAAACATTTTTTTCCTCAGGTTCATAGGGTTAACATAAGGATTCGCTGTCTTAATACTAACGTCATGCATGCCTTTTGCACAAGAAGAAGAAGAAGAAGAAGAAGAAGAAGAAAAAGAAAGAAAAAAAAGAAAAAGAAAAAGAAAAAAAAACACGCCACCATACAGTATATAGTCTTTATAGAGTCAGTCATTATATGCTCTTGTAGTATAGTTATCTTATATTATAGCCAATAATTAAAGCCTCTTGTAATAGAGTCATTCAATGTATATTCTTTAATTGCACATTGACCAAGAATCGCAATCACAAAGGTACTGCAGATGTTTGACATTTTTTTTTTATTTTTTTTTTATCGTAATGTTATCGTAATTTCCACCCATTAATCTTTCCCTCACCCTCGCCTTTATCTACTTATTGGATTAAGACAAAAGATAGAACGAGGAAGGATACGTAGAGAAAAGTAGATACACAAATTAAATCCGTTTTATAAGCCCGCTCTAGCATAGTAAGAACGATGCTTTTAAGTTTGTCCAGAATCCATCGACCGTATGTTGTTAGTGTTACCGCATTGCAAAATATTTTCAAAACAATGAAGCTATGTAATCGAGGTGCCATCAACAGCCCTCATGCAGATTCTGATTTTTTTTTTTTTTTTTTTTTTTTTTACAAATCTGTAAATCCTGTGACTGACTATAAACTGAAGTGGAATTAGTCATGCAGCTTAAATAGCATTTCACACAATACTAGCATTCATTTTTCTATTTTCATTTTGTCTTATTCATAAATTTGTATGATAGCGGGGACTTAGGTAATAGTAATTATGCACATATGGCACCGGTAGACGAAACAATTAGAAAAAAATCCCGACGTCCTGAGTGAAGATTATAGCTTTGGACATTTCCGGGATGGAATCGAGCAAAATGCGCTAAAAAAGATATTAATTTGACTTTTCATTCGACGCAAAAAAAGTGGATTCAAATACGATAGCTGATATGTTCTATTTTTAAGATGTTCTGTGGTCTAATCACTGGCCGTGCTGACGGTTTTGCGCGGGTAAACATTCTGATCGTTTTTGTACTTGTTTCTGTTTAGGAACACTTTGACATTGTCTGGGAACGCATCTGAGTTTATAAAATGTTCGGGCTTTATGTCTTTGCCCCTAACTGTTACTGTGAAACTTGTATAGTATCTATGTGTCATATGAGTTTTTACACTGGATATATTTTCATTTTTTTCTGAAAGATGTTCTTCTATGTCCTCTTCATTTGTGACGGGGTGGCAACTGGTGATATAGAGATAGAGTGTATCGGGACGATCGGCTCCCTTCAACGGTTTGGGTGTTTGGCGTTCCTCTCTTTTCTTTTCTGTTTTCTTGAAAGCACAATGGTATAACCCTCTTCATCGACATTTTGGCAGGATTCTGTCTGCTTACTAACATCTTGCGTAGTTTTTGTGATCTCTGCATAATTATTGATGACCACTGGTGGCACTATTGGAGCAGGGGGGGCAGTAGGAAGGGCAGAGGCACCCAGCACCTGCTGCTGAGCTGTGTCTTCCCAGAGGCGGTTGGGATCGAGGTGCTTTTTTTCTATGAGCTTCTATTAGGTGTTACTTGTGTTGAAGCTTCAGCGCTGGCATTGTCTACCTAGTTGGTTTTTGGTTTTCCTGTGGGCGAGCGCTTAGGTGACGCAGGTTTGGGGGAGGCCGGTGTAGTTGTGGGGGCGGAGGACTCCTGGCTGGGTGCACTGGCGGAGGTGCGAGAGGATATCTCAGTATAGTTGGAAGCTGGTGAGTCGGCAAGGGCGCGGGGCAGCTGGCTGGCTGCGGGCACGGAGTGAGGGGAGGGCAACGGGAGGGAAGGATTGCTGGTCATGGGCACAGGCGTGGAGGGCGTGGAGGTGTGGGTGTTTGTGTTTGCCTTACTTGGGGTGGAGATAGAGGGCGTTATGATAGGGGGAGGAGATGCAACAGGGAAAGTTTGGTAGGTCCTCTGATCGTGGGTGGGGGATCGGATGGGATTTCTTGTGGATTCGTTGAGGGGTGAGGGATGCATCCTCGGCGAGTTCACGCTGGTAATGACACATTGCACCTTGCCCCATAATTTTCTTGATGGCCAACTGCTGTTCTGAGAACATTCCGATCAGCAGGTCTATTTTGTTTTCCATCATATTATGATCTGTGTGAGATGGCTCATGATGGGTCTGTATGCCTTGGTCTTTACACTTATGAAAAAAGAAATTCACAAAAGAAGTGGAAATACCTGATTTTTTGGGAGGTGGTGACCAGTCTGTGGGTGAGCTGTCCGTTGTTGTTGTTGCAAAAGTTATGTTTTCATTTTTGAGGCACTGATCAAACATGGTGTTTACGATGATGTTTGTCATCCTTTTAAAATCCCGAGTCGTGTTCCTGGGTTTTCTATCGTCGGACAGACTGATAACAATGCCATGGGCTTGTTCAATTTCATTTGGTCGATATAGTTTCCTAATCTGTTCACAGATGACCAACCTTGCCCATGACCTTTTTGTTGCAATAAAGCACAGAATTGTGTTTAGCAGTATTATGGCACTGCCGGCTTGATACACTGCTTTTCTATTTACATCTTCATAAAAAAATTGCTTTTAATTTTTTTTCACTGTTGACACCGTTAGGGTTGCTTTGGGTGTTAGGGTGCCTCTTACCCTGGGCCGGGGAGCAGCCTTGACCCTGGCTGCCGTGGAGGTGCCCATTCCCCTGGGCGGGGAGGCAGCTTTGATCCATGCTGCCTGGGGGCCCATCTCCTAGGGCTGAGGTCCCGGTATCCTGGGAAGGGGGCACATTACCCTGGGCCAAGGGTCCCCTTTCGCTCTGGGGATAAGGGCTCGTGCTAGCTGCCCGAGGAAGCACCAGGGAGGCCCCCTGGTTGGCCCCCTCAAACCCGGGGGGAGGGGTCAGAGTTTCCTCTGAGTAGGATAGAATAGGCCCCACCGTGCCACTGATTATTGATTTTTTCCGGGGGGGGGGGGGAGGTATTGATTTTCTCGGGGGGATATTGATTTTCTCGGGGGGGGGGGGGGGGGGGATTGATTTTTCGGGGGGTATTGATTTTTTTTTTTTTGGGGGGGGGGTAATATTATTGATTTTTTTCATTGATTTTTATTTTTCGGGGGGGTTATGTAATATTATTGATTTTTTTATTGATTTTTATTTTCGGGGGGGGGGGGGGGGTTTATAATATTATTGTTTTTTTTTTCGGGGGAAGGGGGGGGGGGGTAATGGGGTTGTGGTATGTTTATTATTGATTTTTCCTTGGGTATTGGGTAGGGGTACGTCAGTTTATTTTATTTCTATTTTCTTTTGAGGGGTAGGGGTATGTAATATATTATTTTTTTTCTCTAATTTTAATCTTTGGGTATTTTCGTGGGTATCAAGCCTCTGGGAAGGGGAATATATGTATTATACATGGGTATCAAGTGTTTCTATAATGTCTTAAAGTGTCAAAAGGTAAGGATAATTTGAAATTGTAATTGAAATAGTAATTAAACTTGAATAAATGAAGGTGATCGTTGTTAAATAGTATTATTATAATTAAAGGTGTTATAGCCCAATTAAATGGTATGAGAAGAAAAAAAAATAAAGGAATAAAGGAAGGAGGAAAGAGAGAGAGAGGATATAATGACTCATGTGTATCGAATGGACACAGTATTTTTCTCATGGGTAACATGTTCGTACAGGTATGTCGCAATCAATCGATAGCTTACGTCTGTAACATGTTTCTGCAGAATCACTCAGATCGATAAAGGGTGACTGCGTATTACTTACGCACGCACAAAAACATACACATACACACGCACACACACACATACACGCACACACACACACACACACGCACACAAACACACACATACGCATACACACTCATACACACACACACACACACACACACACAAATACAAACACATACATACACACACATAAATACAAAACACACACAAACACATACAAAACACAAACACACACATACACACGCACACACACAAATACAAACACACACACATGCAAACACACACACACACGCAAACACACAAACACAAATACAAACACACATACACACACACACACACAAATACAAAACACACACAAACACATACAAACGCACACACACACACACACACACATACACTCTCAAACACACACATATACTCACGGTCAGAAGTTCTGACAGCGAGAGTGAAAGGGAAAAACGAGGACGCGGGGGAGGAGTTATTCATGGTCACTCAAATACACGTATCAATTAATAAAAAGTAATTAAGTTTAATTCCTTATCTTATAAATATATAAGGATGAGAATAAAACAAT
Organism: Penaeus japonicus; assembly: GCA_017312705.2. Lineage (NCBI taxonomy): Eukaryota > Metazoa > Arthropoda > Malacostraca > Decapoda > Penaeidae > Penaeus > Penaeus japonicus. The sequence goes on from BOPN01000054.1 coordinate 49,812, forward strand.
ATTCGTATTAATTTTCATTCATGTAAAATACAGTATACATTATATACACATATAACTTGTTTAGTCTTTTGTCTTAATTTATCATATCCTGTATAAACTCTCCTTTCCTTTTCTGTCTAACATAAAGTTTTTTTTCTTCAATGGATATAATAAGTAACATTAAATCAGATAGTTTATCCTGATGTTCCTGTAAATAACGTTTAAAAATTGCACTTCTAGGGATACACCAATGAAAAGGAGGAAAAGAGAGAGGCACGAGGATAAGAAGATCGAAGAGAAGAGGAAGAAAGAAAGGAGGGAAGATGGGGAAATCGGAAGAGAAAGGGAAAAGTGAACAGACAAAAAAAAAGGGGGGTTAGAGAGATGAATGAAAGAGAGGAGGGATGGCGAGATAAAATAACGATACATGAAAAAAAATGATAATAAATAAAGAGAAAAAAAGGATACAAGGCAGTTAAAATGAGTAAAGGAAAGAAAAAAGAAACAAAAACCTGGGGAAAAGATGAAGAAAGAGAAAAAGAAAGACAGAGAAAGATCAGACAATGAAATGAAATTGTAAAAAGCGAGAGAAAGACGGATAGAGAGAAAAAACAATACAACAAAACTAGATCAAAGAGATATCGTCATCTATCCATGGAGCAGGGGGACGTCGGACGGTTAACGTTACGTGAGGTGCCAACGCGTAAATACTGCTTTTAATCACTTCCGTAAGGATAGTTACCTGCTTGTCTACATCATCTGTTAATAAGATATTTAAGAGCGTTGTCTCTTTAGATCTGATGAGTTCTATGAATGATTGAAGGTTATAATGCTTAAAGTCACGAAATGTTTGTGTTATCGGTGGTTGCTTCGGTTTCTTTATATTTAATGTGAGTGTGAGAAGTTCATGGTCAGCAATATGACACGGGATGACATCCGTATGATGGATAATGTCTGACCTGTTAGTTATTATTACATCTAATAAGGATGATGTGTTTTCTGTAGTACGTGTAGGTTTATCTATAATTTGTTGTAATGTGTTTTTCTTCATTATCTTAGCTAAATTAGCATTAGATTTAGTCAAATCATCATTTAAATCACCTAAGATAAAGAATGGTTTATTTTTCAATGACATTTCTCTAAAGATTTGTTCTAAGTATTCAGGGTGCGTATATATCTACTTATCATGACACCATCAATTAATTAATCCTACTCTTAAATGATTTACAATAGACATGAACACACTTCAACTTCCGCTTGTCTCCCCTATATATTCCATCGGTTAGACAAAATGTTTTCGAACATTCCGGTAACACAAAAATCCTATAAGTAACTCTAAGTATTATCTTATCATTATATAAGAATTGATTCTTCATAAACATACTATTAATACATCGGGAAACAGTCTTTAAGTCAAAGTGACTAAATAAATAGCAGAAATACATGGCATATAGTCCACATACTAGCGAAAACATACCCTGTAATCGATACCCTATCGTTCGAATAGTTAAAATGTGGGATCTTTGTATAAACCTATAAAGGGATATTTGAAATGATCTTCAGGATTCAGATTGTAACTATCATAATAACACAACGTCAAAGTTTCATAATTAATATATATCGTAAACCAATGTCCAATAACATCGTCGGCTGTTCCTGTTGAAACTGTATTGACAATAAGAATCAGTGGTTTACTCTTCCCCATTTTTCTCGAATTCTCTAAAACTATCGCGAGTTCATCCTCTAGAAAGCACCTTTAATACTCCGTCACGATGTGTACCTTTCAACCCTCGCTCACCTTCTAACGCGTTCATCCTCGTTTACGCACGAACAATGCAACGTACGTGGCGATGTGCATCTATTTCAATAACACCCGTCGTGTTAGCAAAGAATAGAATGACTCATTTGTATTCACCTCTTAAAAAGTAAAGACTTATACGCATATTACCCGATTTCTCAAGAGGAATTCCATTCTCTATATCTTCGGGAGTCGAAATTCATTTGCAAGAATATGGTTCTTCCTTTAAACTGTCGTATGCAAGTGTGTGATCATTTTAACCCTAGCGTCTCCAATGTTAGTGCACAGAGTGAACTCGTATGATTAGGGAAGTCGCTATGAATATTATATACCGTTGAACCGTTAATCGTTATGTGAGTATTACTCAGATCGGCGTGTTGGAAATATAATCCGTTCCTATCATAAGCTCCATTCATACTATTCATGTCAACTATTGCCATATACAAATTCTGTGGAATAATTTGCGAAAAGGGTAATTCAACGAGAAGATTTGTTGATTGATCCGAGAGAATAAGTCTATACAACGTTCATTGTGTAATAAGAAGGTTTGCATTGGAGCAGTAAGTAGCGAATATTCATCGATGCTATGGCAGACGTGAATACCATGATCGATCAGTAATCTAACCGAATCAATCTTAATCTTATAGTTTTGTCCATCTAGATGGGTATTCATAACCCACGCTTTATTGGCCATTTCCAATCGAATGCGTACGTCTGTACCATCGAGAAGATATGATCAAACTCACAGATCCACAGCAAAGGTCCAGTCAACGAAACTCCGTATTGTTTACATCGTTTGATTATCTCCTTCTCCAACTTATTTCCACCGGTGAAATACTCGTCGGTATAGGTGTCTATAATACCCTTACTTCCGTTGTAATCCTTAAAGTAATATAAACTTCGACCGAGAGTGGCAATTCGATCGGGTGAAATCGTAGTAACCATTTTTATAAAACTGTGGTAATTATACAGTGCATTGGATTCCACCATCTGTTCATTCAAATAGCAAGTACAACTCTTAAAGAAAGTATTACTCAAACCGTTAGTCAACACTACGTGATCGGCTTCTGTCAAAGTCGTCCCATCCTTTTTTGATAATGTTATCTTCATATCAATCGATAATGTTGACAGATCGAGAAGTTGACCGTCAACCCCCGGTATCCTGAATTCAATGTAACTATCCCTAACTCCATTATCACCTTCTAGGTTAACAGGTAATACATCGAGTTTGCGTCGACTACTTATGGAACTCTCAATTACGCGCTTCCGCGACACGCGTGGGAAACTTTCTGTGATTGACGCCAGGTATTCATTGAAAGGGGATTGAACCCCACCTCCTTCCACATCCATACCGTTCACGACTGTGGATAAACCTAAACTAAAGACAATTCTGAAAATATATTTTTTTTATAACACGGAAAGGGGCGGTTAATCTCTCTCTCCTCCTCCTCTTCCTCCTCCCCCTCCCCCCTTTACTCTTACTAGTTGTTTTTCTCTTCCCTTCCCCCTTCCTCAATAGTCTATTACCACCTCCTTTTCGACCAATAATTCTTTCCCCCACCCCCCTTAATGCCTGTACCCCCCGCGATTTTAATGACTCACGTAGTTTCCTTCCTTCCATCACTAAATACCGATTTCCCCATAGACATAGCTTCGGGGCGACATTCGAAAAGATGAAGAAAGAGAAAAAGAAAGACAGAGAAAGATCAGACAATGAAATGAAATTGTAAAAAGCGAGAGAAAGACGGATAGAGAGAAAAACAATACAACAAAACTGGATCAAGAAAATGAAAATGAAGAATGAAAAGAAGGAATATGAGAGAGAGAGAGAGAAAAAAAAGAAGAGAGAGAGAAATAGAAAAAAAAGGGAAAAGGGAGAGGGAGAGGGAGAAAGAGAAAAAGAAATGTGGGAGGGGTTGAGGTAAGTGAGAGTAATAGAGAGGGAGAAAGTGAGAGATAGAGAGTTAGAGAAAGAGAGAAAAAGATAGGAAAAGAAAAAAGGAAGGGTGAAAGGTTTTTATAGATGAAATGGAAGGAACAGGGAGGTGGAGGGGAAAAAGGGAGGGGTGGATAAGATAGGGGTGGGGGAGGAGGGAGAGTGAAGGGAGAGGGGAGGAGGTAGATAGGTAGGGGTGGACGGAGGGAGGGGGGGGGGGGTAGGATGGCGAAAGGGTGGAGGAGGAGGTAAAGAAAAAGAAGAAGAATGAGGAACAAGAGGAGGGGAAGAGGATAGAGAGGGGAGAAGGATAGATGGAAAGAAAGGATGGAGGAGGAATGGGTAAATAGGGGGAAGGAGAACGGAAGAAGAGGGATGAGGAAGAAGAGAGAGGAGGAAGAAAGGGAAGAAGAAGAAAGGAGGGAAGGGAAGAAGCCGACCAATCTTTAAACAAATTTCTAAGGTAAAACCCTGAAATCCTGGAAAAAAACGCAATAATAATCATTTTAATACACATAAAGGGGGACACAAAAGACTTAAAGAACTACCGACCTATAAGCCTACTTTTATTCATCTATAAACTATTCACAAAAGTCATCACAGCCCGCATCATCAATACATTAGATTCAAAACAACCTAGGGAACAGGCAGGGTTCCACAGCGGATTCTCAACTACAGACCATATCCACACACTAACCCAAATATAACCCCTGTGTGTATGGCATTTGTAGTTCATTCATGGTTCTTTCTCCTATTCATAAATATCTTACAAATGAAAACCACCTTTTCCGTTTTGGCGGTGCAGTTTAATCAGCAATCTGTTATTATTCGGAACATTCGTTACTCAAGTGGTATTATGTTATCAGTTTACATTCATTTGTCAAAATAGTAATATAAGGGGATTATAATAAAACTAGTCATATTACCGGTTGATGTATATTTGCTGACGGACAAAAAAAAAGTTATTTGAAGTTAATATCTGTTACCAAGTGTTACATTTTTTTTTAGTTTCTTAATGATAAACATAGTATATATTACCGTGCAATACATCTTATATACTTATCGTTAATATCAATATCTATTACATAGTGATACATTTTTTATTCTTATAATTATTATCATCATTAATAACATTAACATCACAGGGTTCTTAAGGAGATGTCACAAGCACAACATCAATTGAAAAAGCCTTCAGTCTCTCAGCCATATTACGCAACACTGGTAGATAATGAGTACGCCACTCGTCATCATTATCATCATCATCTCTACGACCTCGTCTTCCAAACCCGCTAGGAACGATAATTTTGTAAACGTCCCTATTCCCCATCGCTATAAGGGTTACTTGTTTGATAATGTTTTCAAAATAACGTCGTCTATTTTCCACTGTATCTTCCTTCAACCCGTTAACATAGTGTGCATCCTTTGACGTAGTAACGATCGTCTTGGCCTTGCTGTTATCTTCGAAGGGTTCGCCGAATCCAAACTGAGTCACGCAGGCGATGAGACACGGACCATCCTCTCCCTCCGGTGGGTATTGTGGAATAACAGATCCTGGTTTCCCTCGAGTAGTCACATCGGCCCGATGCAAATTGTACAGACGTCTCCTCTTCCGATGAATTTCTTCATACTCGTATTCTTTTTGTAGAGACTTGGCAATACCGTATGGTTCGATAGATATAGCATTTACGCTATATAAGATGAAGTGTTGACTGCTTCTAAACTTGGAATCGGATACTCTTCCTACGGTCTGCGCTAAGGGAGCAATGTCCTCCATCATGTCTGAACGTGTCAGGTCGAATAATACACGTTCAGTCGAACCCCCTGTTTGGTTTTATACCCCTCTCACACCTGTCCTGCATCACCACCCACACGCGTGCGCGCGTATATCCATTGAAAATATCGACCATTGCTGTTTGTTTGTTTGTTTGTACTCACCCGTTATTTATATATTTTATCTAGTTATACGATTCCCAGTTTGAGAAACTTATTCCTTTACTCCTTACATCGGTCTTTTTTCTTTTTTTTTCTTGGGATGATTCTATTACCTTTTCCTCCACCAATAGAATACTTTCTTAAAAAAGGTTGCCGGTAGAATTTCAAGTGGGAATTGCGCCATTCTATGCAACAAAGCTACACGAGGGACTTGATCCAAAGTGAGTAACTTTGTTTCCGATGTTATTAATTTTATATTACATTTTTACCAGAAAGGGGACCCATGAGATTTTCCCTATCATCCCAAACAATATTAGGCTGTCCATCAGGTAATATTATAACTGACTTTGCGTATTTGGTGATGAATGTGGGCCATTTGGTGCGGCTGGCTGCGTGGGGTCACTCGATGACACCAGCTTTCAATGCGAGTCAACACTTCAGCTGGAATGGGTTCGAGTACAGCGAAGCAGTATTTGTCTGAATTAACCTATATGGAGATATGACCCATCTGGAGAGCATTATATTAAGCTGATACAAACAATAAAGACTTGCGGAGAAGCTGGAAAAGAGGCAAATTTACTCCTAATTTGGTTATATCTTAGTAATTCCATTAGTATATTTGCCCATCTCTTCTCTTGATCAATATAGCATAGTTGCACTGGCTAACAGTATACTCTGAGGATACTCTGAAATGGACTTTATGTATTCGTATGAATAATTATTTTCTTTTTGCTGGGTTTGAATATTTATTGGTTGTCTAGTCATGGGCATATATGATGAGTATCATGTAAAGATGTATTTTATTCAGTTTACTTTTTGAGGATCTTGAACAGAACAATAAGGTCTAAAGATTCCTTAAGTTGTTTTGATATTCCTACTTTCCTCCCTATCTACCTACCTTTGTATATATCATTAATTCCTAAAGAATGTGTAATTTTCCAGAATGCATTCTCAGTCCATGGGCTGATGATAATAGTGATGATGATGATCTTGATAATAATCATGTTAATGATAATAGGATGAGATTCAAAGCTGATTTACCTTATCCTGCTGATAGGTATAATGATATATGTTATTCTGTTCATTGGCCTCCAGCTGCAGTCACAGACAGTCAGTCTGACAGGCCACCTTTCATTTTCTGCGTCACTCATCACTGCTATGCTACCCAACCCCGGCAGAATTAGATGTGAATGAAATCAAATTCTTTCTTTTATGATTTTTTTTTTATCTATTGATACTATTTATTTGTCAAAATATGCCCGTTCCATATGGATGTAAAATTGTGAAGTCAGCTGTCCTTAATGGGATATAAACGTACATTTTTGCTTTACATTTTCTTATAAAATACGTACATACATAAGAAATGCAATGTGTTTTATAGGATTGTGATTGAAGAAAATATTTAAAGTATGTGTAGGTGACAAAAAAATTTATATATTTATCCTGAATATTTTGTCATCAAACAGTTTCATTTCCAGCAAAACAAATTGTTATTTATGTAGATGCAATATGAAAATAAAAATTCTTATCTCCATATTGGAAAAAAAAGAGATGAAATGGATATCAAACTTGTTCTTCATTTTTCAAAATGTGATAGTTGTCGAAAATAAAATAAATAAAAGGCAAAGAACATGTGATACCTTTTATGTAGAATTACACCCACAGTCAACCTAACAGTGTGTCTGATTTTTATTTTGAAACATAAGGATTTAATAATCCTTCTCGCCCGCGCTTCCCCGAAATTTAGGAAATCGTTATTACAAGGCTTAAAGACGAAAGAGGTCAACTGTATTTCGGAGATACTCTCAATTAAAATAAAGAAAAAAATCTTATTACTAGCGCGAGTATTGTCAATAAACTCGTAAAAAACAAGAGTGATAATAGAGTACTCGCTCGGAAAAAATACCGCTTTACAAAAGGAAGAGTATACTGTTATCCAGAAGGGGAGGTATTATTTTATCCATTATCTTACCCCTGGCGATGAGTCTTATTTCTAATCTTATAAGATGAGAGAATTCTGTATTGTTCCCGTAGAAATTGCCAGTAAATTCCTAACCGGTAACCTCACCCACGCGAAAGCTGTTATATTACCATCTACTACCCAGAACAGTTACCCTCAAACAAAACAAAAATCAATACTTTCCAATGTTGAATCATTCACACCTGCTTATGTTGCAGACCTCTCCCCTCCCACTCCCACCCCTCCTCCTCCCGGTATACTTCCGCTACCGTCACCTTCAACTGTCTCCAATACCATTAAAGGAAATCCCTCGCTAGATGCAGTAATTAATGTATCGTTACCTTCAACTAAAAAAGAATACGCAAGGTCATGGGTCCCTTTTCCGGTATAAACGTAATAGACGTTATAAAATCAATAACATCGAAAACAAGGTTATTCTATTGGTAGAGGAAAAGGTAATAGAATCACCCCAAGAAAAAAGAAAAAGACTGATGTAAGGAGTAAAGGAATAAGTTTCTCAAACTGGGAATCGTATAACTAGAAAAAAATATATAAATAACGGGTGAGTATAAAAAAAATAAACAAACAGCAGTGGTCGATATTTTCAATGGATATATGCGCGCACGCGTGTGGGTGGTGATGCAGTTCAGGTGTGAGAGGGGTATAAAACCAAACAGGGGGTTTGACTGAACGTGTATTATTCGACCTGACACGTTCAGACATGATGGAAGACATTGCTCCCTTAGCACAGACCGTAGGAAGAGTATCCGATTCCAAGTTTAGAAGCAGTCAACACTTCATCTTATATAGCGTAAATGCTATATCTATCGAACCATACGGTATTGCCAAGTCTCTACAAAAAAGAATACGAGTATGAAGAATTCATCGGAAGAGGAGACGTCTGTACAATTTGCATCGGGCCGATGTGACTACTCGAGGGAAACCAGGATCTGTTATTCCACAATACCCACCGGAGGGAGAGGATGGTCCGTGTCTCATCGCCTGTGTGACTCAGTTTGGATTCGGCGAACCCTTCGAAGATAACAGCAAGGCCAAGACGATCGTTACTACGTCAAAGGATGCACACTATGTTAACGGGTTGAAGGAAGATACAGTGGAAAATAGACGACGTTATTTTGAAAACATTATCAAACAAGTAACCCTTATAGCGATGGGGAATAGGGACGTTTACAAAATTATCGTTCCTAGCGGGTTTGGAAGACGAGGTCGTAGAGATGATGATGATAATGATGACGAGTGGCGTACTCATTATCTACCAGTGTTGCGTAATATGGCTGATAGACTGAAGGCTTTTTCAATTGATGTTGTGCTTGTGACATCTCCTTAAGAATCCTGTGATATTAATGTTATTAATGATGATAATAATTATAAGAATAAAAAATGTATCACTATGTAATAGATATTGATATTACTGATAAGTATATAAGATGTATCGCACGGTAATATATATTATGTTTATCATTGAGAAACTAAAAAAAAATGTAACACTTGGTAATAGATATTAACTTCAAATAACTTTTTTTTTTTTTTTTTTTTTTTTTTTTTTTTTTTTTTTTTTTTTTTTTTTTTATTTTTTTTTTTTTTTTTTTTTTTTTTAATGAATGTAAACTGATAACATAATACCACTTGAGTAACGAATGTTCCGAATAATAACAGATTGCTGATTAAACTGCACCGCCAAAACGGAAAAGGTGGTTTTCATTTGTAAGATATTTATGAATAGGAGAAAGAACTATGAATGAACTACAAATACCATACACACAGGGGTTATATTTGGGTTAGTGTGTGGATATGGTCTGTAGTTGAGAATCCGCAGCGGAACCCTGCCTGTTCCCTAGGTTGTTTTGAATCTAATGTATGGTGATGTGACTCGTGATGATTTTTGTGAACAGTTTATAGATGATTGAAAGTAGGCTTATAGGTCGGTAGTTCTTTAAGTCTTTTGTAGTCCCCTTTATGTGTATTAAAATAATTATTATTGCGTTTTTTAATAGAGTAATCGCTCGGAAAAGAATGCCGCTTACAAAAAGAAAAATGTACTATTATCCAGAAGGGGTGGTAATATTTTATCCATTATCATACCCCTGACAACGAATCTTATTTTCAGTCTTATAGGATGAGAGAATTCTGTATTGTTCCCGTAGAAATTGCCAGTAAATTCCTAACTGGTAACTCCACCCACACGGAAACAGTTGCATTCCATCACCACCCAGAACAATTACCCTCGAGCAAAACAAAAATCAATATTTTCCAATGTCAAATCATTCGCACCTGCTTATGTTGCAGACCTCTCCCCTCACCCCCCCCTCCTCCCGGTGTACTTTTGTTACCGTCACCTTCAGGTGTCTCCAATACCATTAAAGGAAATCCCTCGCTAGATGCCGTAATTAATGTATCGTTACCTTCAACTAAAAAGGAATACGCAAAGTCAGTTATAATATTACTCGATGGACAGCCTAATATTGTTTGGGATGATAGGGAAAATCTCATGGGTCCCCTTTCTGGTAAAAATGTAATATAAAATTAATAACATCGGAAACAAAGTTACTCACTTTGGATCAAGTCCCTCGTGTAGCTTTGTTGCATAGAATGGCGCAATTCCCACTTGAAATTCTACCGGCAACCTTTTTTAAGAAAGTATTCTATTGGTGGAGGAAAAGGTAATAGAATCATCCCAAGAAAAAAAAAGAAAAAAGACCGATGTAAGGAGTAAAGGAATAAGTTTCTCAAACTGGGAATCGTATAACTAGATAAAATATATAAATAACGGGTGAGTACAAACAAACAAACAAACAGCAATGGTCGATATTTTCAATGGATATACGCGCGCACGCGTGTGGGTGGTGATGCAGGACAGGTGTGAGAGGGGTATAAAACCAAACAGGGGGTTCGACTGAACGTGTATTATTCGACCTGACACGTTCAGACATGATGGAGGACATTGCTCCCTTAGCGCAGACCGTAGGAAGAGTATCCGATTCCAAGTTTAGAAGCAGTCAACACTTCATTTTATATAGCGTAAATGCTATATCTATCGAACCATACGGTATTGCCAAGTCACTACAAAAAGAATACGAGTATGAAGAAATTCATCGAAAGAGGAGACGTCTGTACAATTTGCATCGGGCCGATGTGACTACTCGAGGGAAACCAGGATCTGTTATTCCACAATACCCACCGGAGGGAGAGGATGGTCCGTGTCTCATCGCCTGTGTGACTCAGTTTGGATTCGGCGAACCCTTCGAAGATAACAGCAAGGCCAAGACGATCGTTACTACGTCAAAGGATGCACACTATGTTAACGGGTTGAAGGAAGATACAGTGGAAAATAGACGACGTTATTTTGAAAACATTATCAAACAAGTAACCCTTATAGCGATGGGGAATAGGGACGTTTACAAAATTATCGTTCCTAGCGGGTTTGGAAGACGAGGTCGTAGAGATGATGATGATAATGATGACGAGTGGCGTACTCATTATCTACCAGTGTTGCGTAATATGGCTGAGAGACTGAAGGCTTTTTCAATTGATGTTGTGCTTGTGACATCTCCTTAAGAACCCTGTGATATTAATGTTATTAATGATGATAATAATTATAAGAATAAAAAATGTATTACTATGTAATAGATATTGATATTACTGATAAGTATATAAGATGTATCGCACGGTAATATATATTATGTTTATCATTGAGAAACTAAAAAAAATGTAACACTTGGTAATAGATATTAACTTCAAATAACTTTTTTTTTTTGTTGTCCGTCAGCAAATATACATCAACCGGTAATATGACTAGTTTTATTATAATCCCCTTATATTACTATTTTGACAAATGAATGTAAACTGATAACATAATACCACTTGAGTAACGAATGTTCCGAATGATAACAGATTGCTGATTAAACTGCACCGCCAAAACCAAATTGGTTTTTCATTGGTAAGATATTTATGAATAGGAGAAAGAACTATGAATGAACTACAAATACCATACACACAGGGGTTATATTTGGGTTAGTGTGTGGATATGGTCTGTAGTTGAGAATCCGCTGCGGAACCCTGCCTGTTCCCTAGGTTGTTTTGAATCTAATGTATGGTGATGCGGACTGTGATGATTTTTGTGAACAGTTTATAGATGATTGAAAGTAGGCTTATAGGTCGGTAGTTCTTTAAGTCTTTTGTGTCCCCCTTTATGTGTATTAAAATGATTATTATTGCGATTTTCTTTCCAGGATTTCAGGGTTTTACCTTAGAAATTTGTTAAAAAGATTGGTCGGCTTCTTCCCTTCCCTCCTTTCTTTTTCTTCCCTTTCTTCCTCCTCTCTCTTCTTCCTCATCCCTCTTCTTTCGTTCTCCTTCCCCCTATTTACCCACTCCTCCTCCATCCTTTCTATCCATCTATCCTTCTCCTCTCCGACTTATTACCAGTTACGCAATTTTGATATCTTTTTCATCTCAAGATATGCATTTTAAAGAATGTAACAAGGACAGAGAAGCCGTGAAAACAATCATAATGTTTGTAAATACTTACGTGTCTACACTATTTCCGCAAGCCCGTATGGTAATGAAGCTCGAGGTATGCATGGGCCCACAAATTAATTTTGTTAAAGATTGTTCTCATACAAAGCGATTTGATGAAGACAGGCACGTTAAGTTATAATTAAAGAGAAAAAAAGTTTCTTTTTACTCATCTCAGAGAGATAAAAGGACATTTGTTACTCAAACACAGGTGTTTTTTTCTCCCGCAACATTTGGATGTAATTGGGTAAGGGAGATCGAAATGTGTATTAAAAGGAGATAGGATTTTTTTGTTTATCATGAAGAATATATATGATTGGGATATTAATATATATATATATATATATATATATATATATATATTACAAAGAGGGTAATTTTTTATCCATTTTGCGTAAATAATGGTATACCATTAAAAAGTGATGGTATTAGATACTTTTCTTAGAAAAAAAAAAAATATATATACAGGGTATTATGAAATTAAAATAGAGACATATGTTCTCTTTGTAACAGGGTAGCCTTTTAAAAACAAACGACTTTAATCAGCAAAAGTTTTTAAGATTATTTAATACGTACATTTGTTCGTTTCTTGTAACATGGACAAGGGTGGGAAAAGGGGGAACTGAAGTAATAATTGCATTCGTTTATTCTAAAGTTCAATTCAAGTTGTAAGAACATTTGGAAAAAGGTGCTCTTTCAGTCATTACTAAGTAAAGAAAAGTGTCTTTTCTTTTGATTCAAGGGAAAACAGACTTTTTTTTTTTTTTTTGCTTAAGATAAGGGATTTTTTTTCTTACAACATTATGTGTAATTTGGAAGACTGAAAAATAAGTATTAAAGGGACATGTAAGGAAAATTGTTGAAAAGTGTCTGCATTACTTCTTTCTTGTTTAAAACAAGATATTTTTGTCATAATGACATTTATCCCTTTGAAACAGTGCTATTTTTTAACGATATGCTTTTATAAAATAAGTTTTTATAATAATATAAGTTTATCCCTTTGTAATAGAGCGTTTTTACAAATTTACTTTACGGCTAAAAGAAGAGGGAACTAAAGTAATAATGACATTAGTTTTACTATAAATGACAATAAAAATATGTAAGATAATCATGATCAGGGAAAGAATAAGTAACCTTTTAATTAGTATCAAGAAAAATGTGTCCTTTTAATCATTATCAAGGAAAAAGTGTTCTTTATCTCATTTAATAAAAAAGACCAAAATTGTAAACTTGCTGTATATGCTCACACAATATTTCAAAAGTTCTAAATAAGATATTTTGGGTATTCTGAAGTAGAAGTTAATACATTTGTCCCTTTGTAACAGGGCTGTTTGTAAAACGACATGCTTTTATAAACAAAGTTTTAAGAATAATATTATATATACACGATTGTCCTTTTGTAGCAGAATGTATTTACAAATTTACTTTACGACTAAAGGCTAAATGAAGAGGGAACTAAAATATTAATGGCATTAGTTTTACTACAAAAATACAGTAAAAATTGTAAGAATAATAAACAAAAAAGGAAATAAGTGTCCGTTTATCTTACTGAACTAAAACCAAAAACTGACCTTTGACTAAAACTTTGAACTGCTGTATATACTCACACTATACTAGTTTTATATAAGGTGGAATAGTGTGGTTTATATTATAAGAGATTTTCACGAGTCATTTTCATTTTCTTTCTAATCATTTGTAAAAAATGAGAGGAAAGTATCATCATTTTCACCCAAAAACCTGGCCTTCCTTCCGCAAACTTTATTTACATTGCAGATAATATATAATTTCTTACGGATGTACAAAATTAGGTCTGATATCATGGGCACATGAATTTTTCAGTTTCATAATTGATGTCTCATTGAAAAAAGTCATTGTATAGGAAGAACAACAAAGCATGTGGGAACAAGCTTCATGCTTCATTCAAGATATGACCACTATGGCTGCTACATTCGTCTCGTTTATTTGTTCATCTTTCGTGGGAGCATTTATACATATTGGTTTTAATGGAAGGCTGATAATTCACTAAATTTGGGTTAATTCATGTTATACATTACATATATATATTATGGAATTAAACTTAATCACTTTTTATTGATTGATACGTGTATTTGAGTGACCATGAATAAGTCCTCCCCCCTGCGTCCCCGTTTTCCTTTCACTCTCAATGTCAGTCGACTCTGACCGCATGTATACGTGTGTGTTTGAGCGCGTATGTGTGTGTGTGTTTGTTTGTGTGTGCGTGCGTGCGTGCTTACAGACGTACGTAACGCGCAGCCACCCGTTATCGATCTGAATGATTCCGCAGAAACATGTTACAATCGATTGATTGCGACAATGACATACCTGTACGAACATGTTACCCATGAGAAAACATACGATACACATGAGTCATTATATCTCTCTCTCTTTCTTCCTTCCTTTATTCATTTATTTATTCATTCTTCTCATACCATTTAACGTATCTATCACACCTTTAATCATAATACTATTTAATAACGTACACCTTCATTTATTCAAACACAAGTTTAATTACTATTTCAGTTACGATTTTAAATTATCCTTACCTCTCGACACTTTAAAACATCATAGAAACACTTGATACCCATGTACATATATTCCCCTACCCAGAGCCTTGATACCCACGAATATACCCAAAGATTGAAATTGGAGAAAAAATAATAATATTACATACCCCTACCCCTCAAAAGAAAAAAATAAATAAATAAAATTACATACCCCTACCCAATGTGATGAGGATAATACTGATAAGTATGATGATAGTGATATTCATTGTCATCATCATTAATGTTGTCATGATCATTACTATTATCATTACTATTACTATCATATATCTTGTCATTATTATTATTATTATCATTATCATTATTATTATTATCATCATTATTATTATTATTATCATTATCAACACCATTATTAATATTGCTGTTGTTTTTATTAGGATCATTATTCATATTACTATTACTGTTATTATTATCATTAATACTATTCTACTGTTGTATTCTTTCTATAAAGCTTTGCAACACCACTTGGTCGTCTGTAATGCAATCGAGTTTGCAGGCAGAAGTTGCATGAGTTAATAGTTGATTACAGAGGGATGACAAACGTGCAAATGCACAAAATAGTGCAACGAAAAAGAAGACGAATAAGGAAAGATGTTTAGCTTAGATCCTGGTACTGTTTCGTATCATGAATAACATATATAACATATAACAGGAAAGATGATTTCCTTTGTGTATATTCTAATTAGCCAAAGCCATTAATCTAATTCCTTAGCTTTCAACATTTGTCAAATGTCTAACCAGTCAATCAGCAATCGTCACATTCCCCTTGGATTCTGTTGTTGCTGTTCATCTGTTTACTCAAGTTTTATCTCTTCCCTACGCAGTATTGCATCCTTTGCAATATCCTCTCCACATGCATCATCTATTTTGCGACATTGACAAGCCGCTTGTGGAGTTTTTTTCCTGTTGCAAGCATTGTCCTTCTGTAGGATTCTTTTGTCATGCATTTCCCGTTCATTGTTTCTTTTACATGTTCAGGTTCGCACTTTCTTTGTTGTTGATTCTCTTTCAAAATTATCTTTCTTCTCAAGCACACTTTTTTTTTCATCTAAGGAATTAAATTGCGGGGAAAATGAATGTGATATATGAAGCCAACAGTCGCGGAATATTAAATGCATTTAAGGATCCCAGATAGAAGAGAGGGAAAAGACAGATAAAGAATGGTAGAGAGTGTGAAAAGAAGATGTATTCGCCAAGGCAAAATAGAAAAAGATATATATATCAAACAAGGAAAAGAGTAAAATAAAGAGTAAACCCGGTTCAGAGAGAGAAATAATAATAAAAAATAGAGAAAAAAGAATCATGTATTCTTTCCCTTCCTACATGGCTTCTCACTTCGCTTCAGAGAAAATAAGAATCGTCCTTTTTTTTCTTGATGCAGTGAATTTGTAAACAAAGCTCTCGGTCCAGCGAGAAAGTTTTCGTCGGAGAGGAGAGAACTTTCTGCTACTTTCTTTCGCTCTCTGCCTCTCGCTCTCTGAATCCGTATTTACCAGACTTCAGCCTTATATCTGCCATATTTCTTATCCTACCGAGGCGTATATGATATATGGCACTTGGATCGTGGCTAAATACACTGATGTTTCAAGGAACACCAGTTTGTCCTATAGCATCCCTTAATACTATTAAAATCCATTCCTGATTAACAACATTCACCAATACTTTAATGCATTTCAAATACTCAGTAATTTGTTGTAATTATTAACAATTATATTCCTGTCCCAGTTACTTTTACTTGCATCAGGAGGTATGTCAGCGCCAGGTGTCGCTTTTGGTTTTGATCAACAATGATTAAAATGATTACATCAGATGAGAGGAAATTATAGGGAGGAAAATATGATATATAGGTACATGCATACATACATATATATATATATATATATATATATATATATATATATATATATATATATATATATATATACATATGTGTGTATAAATATGTTCATATAATATATATATAATTTATATATATACATATAAATATATAATTCATATATATACATATATATATATATATATATATATATATATATATATATATATATATACAAACACATATATAGTGAGAGAGACTCTTAATTAGTCCGCACGCAAGCTCAGCGGACGAGAGTGAACCACTCTGATTGACAGGGAGATGAAAGGCTTCATCGGCCTTCGGGAAATGCTGGTCGTCGCCGGGAATATAATTAGTCCCACACTGAAATTCCGATAATCCTTAGTCTCATGCAAGATGATTATTTTCATTTGTCATTTTTGGAACAACAAATCATCGCAAACGGCTCGTCATTACTGGTAACAATGTATTATAAACACGCATAAACACACAGCTATAAACACAGACACATGAACATGCGCGCACGCACACTCACACCTCCCCCTCTGCAGCTTGTGTCGTCCTCGTCCTTCTTCATCTCCGCCACCCGCCTCTCTTGCTCGTTTCTCACAGATGGCACTCCGTCCCGTACAACCTCGCCGTCCTCACCTTCGGGTTAAGCATCCCCCATTCGCTCGCTCCATCGACTTTAACATCTCGATCACTCGATCCTTTGACTTAAACATCCTTCCATTCACTCGCTCCATCGACTTAAACATTTTATTCACTCGTTCAGACTTGTTTCTGTCGCACTATATCCCCGTTGCCTTCCTGCAGCTACTCCAGCCTGCCTGAATCTCTAAAGCCACTTCAACGTCCGAGACTTCAGTCCTAAAAGACGAACCGCAATCCAAGGGAGAAATCTCACATTTATCATGCAAAGCTGACTGATCCAAAGTGACTTGCTTAGCTCGCCTATCTTGCTCATTACACGCCTCAATATTCTAAGGAAGTCCTTTGCAAAGACTTCTTAGAGTATTCATCGTTGTAAATATATCACCAAGATAGGCGAGATGCGTAGGAAACAAAAGTAAAGAAAGGGAATTTCCACATGTTTGGAACAGTTATTGACAAGCAGGAACACCTTTATATATACATATATACATACATATATTTGTATATACATAAATATATGCATATAATACACACACACACACACACACACACACACACACACACACACACACACACACACACACATATATATATATATATATATATATATATATATATATAATCATTTGTTGTAATCATTTTAATAATTGTTGATGAAAAACGAAAGCAACAACTGGCGTTGACACACTTCCCGATGCAAGTAAAAATAACTGAGACAGGAATATAATCGTTAATAGTTAGAGGAAATTGCTAAGTGTTTGAAATGCGTTGAAGCGTTGATGAATGCTGTTAATCGGAAATGGATTTTAATGGGATTAAAGGATGCCACAGGACAAAGGGCTCATATTACACAGAAAGTGGTGACATTTGAAAGAGGCAATAACAGAACATCAGTGCATCTAACCATAATTCAAGTTTTATATGTCATATACACCTCGAGAGGATAAGGAATAAGAAAAAGTGGGAGAAAGTTTTTTCCTTTCTGACGAAAATGATCTCTTTGGACCGAGAGTTTTGTTTACAGGACTCACTGTATCAAGAGAAAAAGGACGATTCTCACTCCCTCAGGCGAAGTGAGAAGTGATGCAGGGAGAGAAAAGAATAAATATTCTTGTTTCCTCTATTTCTTTCCTCTCAAAACCAGTTTTACAGATTTTGTCTCTCATTTAATAACTTGAGACAAAGAAAACATAAGAATTAGTTTCACATTTTCACTCGCATCAGCCAAGAGGTGTACGAAGTTTCGGTCAGTTCTGTTAGATTTCATCCAACAGTTACCAGTCTTGTATACACAGACTATGTGGCTCTGAGCGATAACTATCGAAACTGGACGAAAATGTAAACAACAAGAAAGTAAAAGCCGCCATTAAAAATATTTCCTTGCACACCCCAACGATCACCTTACGCCATCGCGCACCATGGAAAAATACAACAGTAGAACAGCATTAATGATAATAAAGATAATAGTAATAGTAGTAGTAATAACAATAATGATGGTAATAAAAAACAACAGCAATATTAATAATGGTGATGATAATGATAATAATAATAATGACGATAAAAATGACAAGATATATGATAGTAATAGTAGTGATAGTGATAATGATTATGACAACATTAATGATAATGATAATGAATATCACCATCATCATCCTCATACTTGTCAGTATCATCATCATCACCCTTATTTTTTATATTATTGATACAATTATTATTTATTATTAATGCGTCGTACTATATCTCGAATATTGATTAAATAGACGCTTAAGAATTTAATTCATTGACTGAGTTAATGAGCTGGCCAGAAAGTGTTCATATGCCTAAGTAATGATACTCGTTACACTGAGTCAGTTCTGAAATCTACGTACCTCCTCCTACTTCCGCCTCCATTGTTAACATTTACTGACAACTGCATGCATCACATTTTCCTAACATTTACTTAAATCAAATATTTATTGATATCAATAATCATATCTGAAAGGTTATAACTGAGAGATATCGCTAATATCATAACGGTTATGATTCATATCTCATAAATACGATAACGTGATAATGTCATATTATAAGGAGGAGTTATATCAAGATTACGTAACTGGTAATAAGTCGGCACTTGCCTATTACTAGTAGTTAGTGGGATGAATAAACCTGCATTTCAGCACAAAGAATCACATTCCATCGTGTTATTTTGACCATACAGATTTTGTCTCTCATTTAATATCTTGAGACATATAGACATGTCACGAAAAGAAAACATAAGAAATTGTGTCATATTTTCACTCGCATCAGCCAAGAGGTGTACGAAGTTTCGGTCAGTTCTGTTAGATTTCATCCAACAGTTACCAGTCTTGTATACACAGACTATGGGGCTCTGAGCGATAACTATCGAAACTGGGCGAAAATATAAACTGCACGAAAGTGGAAGCCGCCATTAAAAATATTTCCTTGCACACCCCAACGATCACCTTACGCCATCGCGCACCACAGTTTCGGAACCGCTGATGTTATTGATAATGGTTAAAGCAAGTACTGGATTTATTGATATCGGAATTGATATTGATATCAATGATTATGGTAATGATACAGCTGGGGAAGATGGGATGAACAATAAAAGTATTGATGACAGTTGTTGCTACAACTTTGATTATTGTTATCATCATTATCATTATTATCCTATTGCTATTATCATTATCATCATCACTATCATCAGTTTTATAACTATAATTATCATTAACATTACTATTATTATCATTATCACTCTTTTTCCATCTATTTCTCTCTCGGTGTTCCTTCTTTGGTATTTTCTTCATATATCACCAATCCCCGCATTGACATCCTTTGGCTTTTTCCTTTTTTCCTTTTTCTTTTAAAATCTTTGCCTTCTGTTTCTAAGCTCCCTTCCTTCTCATTTCTTGCTCGTGGCGACCTACTTAAGCAACTTTCATATTCATTTTTCCTTCAAGCACGTGGGAAGAATAATCTGGTTATGGTTATGCAAATTATCTGTTTTACTTGTTGCTTTATCAATGCATTTTTGTTTTTTATATTACATTTATTATCTTTGATGAAATATTAGAAAAGCTATATCACATGCATTATGATACTGGCAAGGGTGCTTTAAAGCCAGTGTTTCATCTCGTACCACATGCATACTTATTGCATTGTAATAAGATCTGTTAAAAAGCTTGATAGAACCTATATGAAATCTCTGACAAAAGCATTTATCTAACTGTTTCATGATTATAATCGTCATGATTATATAAATTGATATTTTAGTAAAATGTGATAATATTAAACAAAATCTTTGACGTTTAAATTATCCACGGTCCGATGTATACGTATAAATATATGTATATGTATGCATGTATTGTATGCATGTATGTTTGTATATATATATATATATATATATATATATATATATATATATATATATACATAAAAATACATGTATACACACACACACACACATATATATATAGGTATATTTCACTCGCTCAGACTTATTTCTGTCGCACTATATCCCCGTTGCCTTCCTGCAGCTACTCCAATCTCTCTGCATCTCTAAAGCCACTTCAACGTCGGAGATTTCAATCCCAAAAGACGAACTGAAAGAGTTTTCTAACCGCCATCAAAGGGAGAAATCTCACATTTATCATGCAACACTGACTGATCCAAAGTGACTTAATTAGCTCGCCTGTCTTTCTGATTACACTCCTGAATATTCTAAGCGAGTCCTTTGCAAAGACTACTTAGAATATTCAGGTGTGTAAATATGTCAACAAGATAGGCGAGATGCTGTTGTCACTGACTTTGTTAATAAAACTAGGACTGTGGGATACAAAAGTGAGAAAAGGAAATTTCCACTTGTTTTGAACAATTAGTGACAGACAGGGCACCTCATACATTTTCTTACATTTTATGATTATTTGTTTAGCATATTGAGTATGTAGTCAGTTACTCCTTAGCTCCACTACTTACAACTAAAAACAATGGAATGTTATTCTGTATTTGTTTCGTTTTTATCACACACAGACATACACATTGACACACATGATAAACTTCCACGGAGGAAAGAAACACAGAGAGAGATAAATGAAAAAGAATCCTGAAGAAAGAAGAAAACACTCCACCGGTAGTTTGTCAATGTCACGAAGGAAGCGCTGGACGGGAGAGGAGCTGCCAAGGGAAGCAATACAGCGGAGTGAAAAGAGAAACGGATATTGCGATATTGACAACTGAGGAAATGGATAGATAACAACAGGCATGTCCATTTATCTATATTTTTCTATCTATACATAAACACACAAGGATAAGCCAAATTTGCGGATGCTACGTCGGGCAACCCCGAGAGAGACGGACTCTAGAACGAAAAGTAGAAAAATAATGGCCGAAAAGAACATCTCCAGACGACCATATTGATAGCAACGAGGCCGTGGGTTGGAACGAGGCTGGTTAAGTTGTACAGTGTATTAAGAGCAAACTCTAGGGTTGTTTAGGTAACAGAACACCAATCAAGAACGCACACACACAAACAAACACACACATTTATATGTATATATGTATATATATATATATATATATATATATATATATATATATATATATATATATATATATATATATATATATATATATATATATGTGTGTGTGTGTGTGTGTGTGTGTGTGTGTGCATGTATATATATATATGTATAAGTATACACAAACACACACACACATACACATACACATACACATACACACACACACACACAATATATATATATATATGTATATATACTTATATTTATATATACTTACATATTGGTAGACATATACATATTTGTACATGTGTGTGTGTGTAAATACACTCATACACACATACATGCATATATTTATGTACCTATATACATATTCTGCTGGCATTAAATAATGTCGTATCAGGTGACCCTGTCTGAAGTGATCCTTTGGAGTGGGATATTCAAGATGATTTTGCTAAAACAGTTCGTCACGATTGGTAGAAAAGGCATGATTGGGGGATTAAGGATTCTAGCGGGCAATAATATGCAATTAACGTTCCGATATTGCATCATCAGAAATACATCTCTTGCACTGTGAAATTGTTCGCTTTCATTTTATAGCTTTTCTACATATTATAATTAACATGTTCGGAAATGCATACTAAGTTGTGTGCGCAAAATCAGAACTTTGGTTAAGAAAAAAAAAAAAAAAAGAATCTATTTCTCTATCTACATATATGTACACACACATATGTATATATATGTATATAACATTTTCCTCCCTAAATAGCCTTTTAAGCATTCCTAGTGTCAGTCTCGTAGCCTTTTCCTTTTGTGTTGAAAACAAAAAACAAAAAAATCATTCCATTTTTTTTTTTCGCTACAGTAAGGTAGCCCCTCCCTTTTGTGATGAAAGAAAAGAAAACAAAGGAGAAGAAAAAATAACAAACAGTATAACATTCCATTATTTTTAACTGTAAGTATTGGAGAGAAGGTGTAAATATATACTCAATATGGTAAACAAATAATCACAAAATGTAAGAATATCTCACAGTTTTATATTCAGTCGATCTCTTAGCTTTGATTTCATAAGAAGTCAGCTGGAAAACCCCTTTTCACACAAATATGTTGAAGGAAAAAGTATCAGAGATCGACAAGTATCCTCTGCGACGTATGGAGACGACGGAAATTCATCTCCAGAACCTGACTGAAGATTTTTTCAAGGTTTCTGATTTGCATCACCGGAAAAGCATCTTCATTCGTCGTGCAGTGAGGAAATGTGTTCTATTGAATTTACTAACTGATCTACGGAAGAAGTCCCTTGCTTGTCAACAACTGTTCCAAACATGTGGAAATTTCCTTTCCTCACTTTTGTCTCCTACAATTTTAGTTTCATTAGAGGCAGTAGCATCTCACCTATCTTGGTGACATATTTACACGCTTGAATACTCTAAGTCTTTACAAAGGACTTGCTTAGAATATTGAGGCGTGTAATCAGCAAGATAAGCGAGCTAAGCAACTTTGTATCAGTCAGCTTTGCATGATAGATGTGAGATTTCTCCCTTTGATTGCGGTTGGAGAACTCTTTCAGTTCGTCTTTTGGGATTGAAATCTCAGACGTTGAAGTGGCTTTAGAGATACAGGCAGATTGGAGTAGCTGCAGGAAGGCAACGGGGATATAGTGCGACAGAAACAAGTCTGAACGAGTGAATAAAATGTTTAAGTCGATGGAGCGAGTGAATGGAAGGATGTTTAAGTCAAAGGAGCGAGTGACTGAGAGGACGTTAAAGTCGAAGGAGCGAGGGAATGGGGGTTGCTTAACCCGAAGGTAAGGACGGCGAGGTTGTACGGGACGGAGTGCCATCTGTGAGAAACGAGCAAGAGAGGCGGGTGGCGGAGATGAAGAAGGACGAGGACGACACAAGCTGCAGAGGGGGAGGTGTGAGTGTGCGTGCGCGCATGTTCATGTGTCTGTGTGTGTATAGCTGTGTGTTTATGCGTGTTTATAATACATTGTTGCCAGTAATGACGAGCCGTTTGCGATGATTTGTTGTTCCAAAAATGACAAATGAAAATAATCATCTTGCATGAGACTAAGGATTATCGGAATTTCAGTTCGGGACTAATTATATTCCCGGCGACGACCAGCATTTCCCGAAGGCCGATGAAGCCTTTCATCTCCCTGTCAATCAGAGTGGTTCACTCTCGTCCGCTGAGCTTGCATGCGGACTAGTCTCTCTCGGACTAATTAAGAGTCTCTCTCACTATATAAGTGTTTGTATGTATATATATACATATATATTTATATGTATTTATCATATTATATATACACATTTATACACACACACATATATATAATGTATGTATATATGTATGCATGTAACTATATATTATTTTCTCCTCCCTATAATATCCTCTCATCTCTGTCAATCAGAGTGGTTCACTCTTGTCCGCTGAGCTTGCGTGCGGACTAATTAAGAGTCTCTCTCACTATATATGTGTTTGTATGTATATATATATACACATATATATTTATATGTATTTATCATATTATATATAAACATTTACACACACACATATATATAATGTATGTATATATGTATGCATGTACCTATATATTATTTTCTCCTTCTAATAATTTCCTCTCATCTAATGAAATCATTTTAATCATTGTTGATCAAAACCAAAAGGACACCTGGCGCTGACATACCTCCTGATGCAAGTAAAAGTAACTGGGACAGGAATATAATTGTTAATAATTACAACAAATTACTGAGTATTTGAAATGCATTAAAGTATTGGTGAATGTTGTTAATCAGGAATGGATTTTAATAGTATTAAGGGATGCTATAGGACAAACTGGTGTTCCTTGAAACATCAGTGTATTTAGCCACGATCCAAGTGCTATATATCATATACACCTCGGTAGGATAAGAAATATGGCAGATATAAGGCTGAAGTCTGGTAAATACGGATTCAGAGAGCGAGAGACAGAGAGCGAAAGAAAGTAGCAGAAAGTTCTCTCCTCTCCGACGAAAACTTTCTCGCTGGACCCAGAGCTTTGTTTACAGAACTCACTGTATCAAGAGAAAAAAGGACGATTCTCACTCTCTCTGCAGCGAAGTGAGAAGCAATGCAGGAAGGGAAAGAATACAAGATTCTTGTTTTCTCTATCTTTAATTATTATTTCTCTCTCTGAACCGGGTTTGCTATCTTTTTTTTCTTTTGCCTTGGCGAATACACCTTCTTTTCACACTTTCTACCATTCTTTATCTGTCTTTTCCCTCTCTTCTATCTGGGATCCTTAAATTCCTTAGATGAAAAAAAGTGTGCTTGAGAAGAAAGATAATTTTGAAAGAGAATCAACAACAAAGAAAGTGCGAACCTGAATATGTAAAAGAAACAATGAACAAGAAATGCAAGACAAAAGAATCCTACAGAAGGACAATGTTTGCAACAGGAAAACACTCCACAGGCGGCTTGTCAATGTCGAAAAAGAGATGATGGATGTGGAGAGGAAATTGCAAAGGATGCAATACTGCGTAGGGAAGAGATAAAACTTGAGTAAACAGATGAATAGCAACAACAGAATCCAAGGGGAATGTGACGACTGCTGATTGACTGATTAGACATTTGACAAAAGTTGAAAGCTAAGGAATTAAATTAATGGCTTTGGCTAATTAGAATATACACAAAGGAAATCATCTCTCCTGTTACATACATTAAACGTACGTTATTCATGATACGAAACAGTACCAAGATCTAAGCTAAACATCTTTCCTTATTCATCTTCTTGGTCGTTGCACTATTTTGTGCACTTGCACGTTTGTCATCCCTCTGTAATTAACTATTAACTTTCATGCAACTTCTGCTGCCTGCAAACTCGATTGTATTACAGACGACCAAGTGGTGTTGCAAAGCTTTATAGAAAGGATAAAACAGTAGAATAATATTAATGATAATAATGATGATAGTAATAGTAATAGTAACAGTAATAGTAATAACAATAATGATCCTAATAAAAACAACAGCAATATCAATAATGGTGCTGATAATGATACTGATAATAACAATAATGATATAGATATAGATAAAGATATATGATAGCAATAGTAATGATGATAATAATGATTATGACAACATTAATGATGATAATGAATATCACTATCATCATACTTACATCATACTAAGTATTATCATCATAACATTTATTATCAATATTATTGATACAATTATTATTCATTATTAATGCGTCGTACTATATATCCCGAATATTGATTGAATAGACGCTTAAGAATTTAATTCATTGACTGAGTAAATGAGCTGGCCAGACAGTGCTCATATGCCAAAGTAATGATACTCGTTACACTGAGTCAGTTCTGAAATCTACGTACCTCCTCTTTCTTCCGCCTCCATTGTTAACATTTACTGACAACTGCATGCATCACATTTTCTAAACATTTACGCAACTCAAATATTTATTGATATCAATAATCATATCTGAAAGGTTATAACTGAGAGATATCGCTAATGTCATAAATGTAATGCGGTTATGGTTCATATCTCATAAATATGATAACGTGATAATGTCATATTATAAGGAGGAGTTATATCAAGATTACGTAACTGGTAATAAGTCGGCACTTGCCTATTACTAGTAGTTAGTGGGATGAATAAACCTGCATTTCAGCACAAAGAATCACATTCCATCGTGTTATTTTGATCATACAGGTTTTGTCTCTCATCTAATCTCTCGAGTCATATAGACATGTCACGAAACGAAACTTAAGAATGAGTGTCACATTTTCACTCGCATCAGCCAAGAGGTGTACGAAAATTCGGTCAGTTCTGTTAGATTTCATCCAACAGTTACCAGTCTTGTATACGCAGACTATGTGGCTCTGAGCGATAACTATCGAAACTGGACGAAAATCTAAACTGCACGAAAGTAAAAGCCGCCATTGAAAATATTTCCTTGCACACCCCAACGATCACCTTACGCCATCGCGCACCACAGTTTCGGAACCGCTGATGTTATTGATAATGGTTAAAGCAAGTACTGGATTTATTGATATCGGAATTGATATTGATATCAATGATTATGGTAATGATACAGCTGGGGAAGATGGGATGAACAATAAAAGTATTGATGACAATTGTTGCTACAACTTTGATTATTGTTATCATCATTATCATTATTATCCTCACTATGATGATCATGGCCATTGCTATTATCATTATCATCATCACTATCATCAGTTTTATAACTATAATTATCATTAACATTACTATTATTATCATTATTATCATTATCACTCTTTTTCCATCTATTTCTCTCTCGGTGTTCCTTCTTTGGTATTTTCTTCATATATCACCAATCCCCGCATTGACATCCTTTGGCTTTTTCCTTTTTTTTTTAAAATCTTTGCCTTCTGTTTCTAAGCTCCCTTCCTTCTCATTTCTTGCTCGTGGCGACCCACTTAAGCAACGTTCGTATTCATTTTTCCTTCAAGCACGTGGAAAGAATAATCCGGTTATGATTATGCAAATTATCTGTTTTACTTGTTTCTTTTTGATGTGTTATATAGCTTTATCAATGTATTTTTGCTTTTGATATTACCTTTATTATCTTTGATCAAATATTAGAAAAGCTATATCACATGCATTATGATACTGGCAAGGGTGCTTTAAAGCCAGTGTTTCATCTCGTACCACATGCATACTTATTGCATTGTAATAAGATCTGTTAAAAAGCTTGATAGAACCTACATGAAATCTAACTGTTTTATGATTATAATTGTCACGATTATATAAATTGATATTTTAGTAAAATGTGATAATATTAAACAAAATCTTTGACGTTTAAATTATCCACGGTCCGATGTATACGTATAAGTATATGTATATGTATGTGTGTATATATATATATATATATATATATATATATATATATATATATATATATATATATATATATATGTATGTATGTATATATATATATATATATGTATATATATATATATATATATATAAATATATATATATATATATATATATGTATATATACATATATATATATATATATATATATATATATGTATATATATATGTATATATATATACATATATATATATATATATATACATATATATATATATATATATATATATATATATATATATATATATATATATATATATATATATATATAAGTGTGCGTGTAACACATGGGGCAATGACGAGGCATCCTCCAGGTGGACTCCCTGTCAAACATGGTCCATTTGGAAACACTACACGACATTGCTGGGACTGTTGACCGCCTCCCTTGTCGTAATAGATTATTAATCCGTTTTGCCTAAACTAATTTATCCTCATTGCCATTATTCATCATTATTTTCGTTATCATTCGCATGTAAGTTTTACATTTCTTTATAAAGATAATACCAATGATAGTGATAATGTAAATAGAAACGATATCGATAACAGCAATAACAATAGTAGCAACAATGATAATAAACATAATGATAATAGTAAGGATAATAATGATAATAACACCAATGATTATGATAATGATGAAAATAAGGATAATAATAATATAAATATTGATAATAATAATTATGATAGATAAAAGGAGGGATAATGAAAGATGTTTATACCTTATATCGCTTCATGGAGAGTGAAAATCGTCCTTTTTCTCTTGATATAGTGAGTCCTGTAAACAAAGCTCTTGGTCCAAAGAGAAAGATTTCATCAGAGATGAAAGAACTTTCTCTCTCCCACTCTCTTTCGTTTTTTTTTTTTTTTTTTTTTTTTTAACCAAATTTCGTTATATTCTAATCTTATATCTGCCTTATTTCTTATCCCCCGTGGCGTAGATGACATATAACACTTGGATCGTGGCTAAATGCCCTGATGTTGTGTTAGTGCCTGTTTCACTTTCCGTGTTATATAAACCTTTGTCCTGTAGCATCCTTTATTCCAATTAAAATCCATTCCTGATTAACAACATTCATCAACAATTTAACGCATTTCAAACACTCAGTAATTTGTCCTATTGATAATTATATTCCTGTCTCAGTTACTTTTACTTGCATCAGGAAGTGTGCCAACGCCAGTTGTTGCTTTCGTTTTTGATCAACTGCGATTAAATTATAGGGAGGAGAAAATAAAAAAATAGGTACATGTACACACACACAAATATATATATATATATATATATATATATATATATATATATATATATATATATATATATATATATATATATATATATATATATATATATATATATATATATATATATATATATATATATATATATATATATATATATATATATATATATATATATATATATATATATATATATATATATATATATATATATTTATACATATATAGAGAGAGAAACTCTTTATTAGCGGAAGTGTGAACCACTCTGATTTACGGGGAGATGAAAGGCTTCATCGGCCTTCGGGAAATGCTGGTCGTCGCCGAGAATATAATTAGTCCCGCACATCCTTCCATTCACTCGCTCCTTCGGCTTAAACATCTTATTCACTCGCTCAGACTTACTTCTGTCACAATACATTATATCCCCGTTGCCTTCCTGCAGCTACTCCAATCTGCCTGCATCTATAAAGCCACTTCAACGTCGGAGATTTCAATCCCAAAAGACGAACTGAAAGAGTTTTCTAACCGCCATCAAAGGGAGAAATCTCACATTTATCATGCAAAGCTGACTGATCC
Source organism: Penaeus japonicus (assembly GCA_017312705.2). Taxonomy (NCBI): domain Eukaryota; kingdom Metazoa; phylum Arthropoda; class Malacostraca; order Decapoda; family Penaeidae; genus Penaeus; species Penaeus japonicus. The sequence goes on from BOPN01000054.1 coordinate 79,272, forward strand.
AAAGTGACTTAATTAGCTCGCCTGTCTTTCTGATTACACTCCCAATACCCAAGCGAGTCCTTTGCAAAGACTACTTAGAATATTCAGGTGTGTAAATATGTCAACAAGATAGGCGAGATGCTGTTGTCACTGACTTTGTTAATAAAACTAGGACTGTGGGATACAAAAGTGAGAAAAGGAAATTTCCACAGGCTTTGAACAATTATTGACAGACAGGGCACCTCATACATTTTCTTACATTTTATGATTATTTGTTTAGCATATTGAGTATGTAGTTAGTTACTCCTTAGCTCTATTACTTACAACTAAAAACAATGGAATGTTATTCTGTATTTGTTTCGTTTTTATCACACACAGACATACACATTGACACACATGATAAACTTCCACGAAGGAAAGATACACAGAGAGAGATAAATGAAAAAGAATCCTGAAGAAAGAAGTTGACAGTAGCAGGAAAACACTCCACTGGTAGTTTGTCAATGTCACGAAGGAAGCGTTGGACGGGGAGAGGAGCTGCCAAGGGAAGCAATACAGCGGAGTGAAAAGAGAAACGGATATTGTGATATTGACAACTGAGTAAATGGATAGATAACAACAGGCATATATCTCTATCTATATTTTTCTATCTAAATATAAACACACACACCAATATACCTGCGTGGCCTTATTATCCTATTCATTAGTTTCCTTACGTGTTAACTTGTCAAAATTTCATGCAACTTCGAT
>BOPN01000054.1:87500-95000 GCA_017312705.2 Penaeus japonicus
TTTCCTCTCATCTCTGTCAATCAGAGTGGTTCACTCTTGTCCGCTGAGCTTGTGCACTAATTAAGAGCCCTCCTCACTATATATGTGTTTGTATGTATATATATACACATATATATATTTATATGTATTTATCATATTATATATAAACATTTACACACACACATATATATAATGTATGTATATATATATGCATGTACCTATATATTATTTTGCTCCTTCTAATAATTTCCTCTCATCTAATGAAATCATTTTAATCATTGTTGATCAAAACCAAAAGGACACCTGGCGCTGACATACCTCCTGATGCAAGTAAAAGTAACTGGGACAGGAATATAATTGTTAACAATTACACCAAATTACTGAGTATCTGAAATGCATTAAAGTATTGGTGAATGTTGTTAATTATTATTTTTTAGTATTAAGGGATGCTATAGGACAAAGTGGTGTTCCTTGAAACATCAGTGTATCTAGCCACGATCCAAGTGTTATATATCATATACGCCTCGGTAGGATAAGAAATATGGCAGATATAATGCTGAAGTCTGGTAAATACGGATTGAGAGAGCGAGAGGCAGAGAGCGAAAGAAAGTAGCAGAAAGTTCTCTCCTCTCCGATGGAAACTTTCTCGCTGGACCCGGAGCTTTGTTTACAAATTCACTGTATCAAAAAAAAAAAAAAAAAAAAAGGACGATTCTTATTTTCTCTGAAGCGAAGAGAGAAGCCATGTAGGAAGGGAAAGAATTCATGCTTATTTTTTCTTTATTTTTTATTATCATTTCTCTCTCTGAACTGGGTTTACTCTTTATTTTGCTCTTTTCCTTGTTTGACATATATATATATTTTCTTTTGTCTTGGTGAATCCATCTTCTTTTCACACTCTCTACCATTCTTTATCTGTCTTTTCACTCTCTTCTATCTGGGATCCTTAAATGCATCTAATATTCCGTTACTGTTGGCTTCATGTCACAGTTATTTTCCGCGCAATTTAATTCCTTAGATGAATGAACTGATGTGTGCTTGAGAAGAAAGATAATTTTGAAAGAGAATCAACAACAAAGAAAGTGCGAACCTGAACATGTAAAAGAAACAATGAACGGGAAATGCATGACAAAAGAATCCTACAGAAGGACAATGTTTGCAACAGGAAAACACTCCACAGGCGGCTTGTCAATGTCGAAAAAAAAATGATGCATGTGGAGAGGAAATTGCAAAGGATGCAATACTGCGCAGGGAAGAGATAAAACTTGAGTAAACAGATGAATAACAACAACAGAATCCAAGGGGAATGTGACGACTGCTGATTGACTGATTAGACATTTGACAAAAGTTGAAAGCTAAGGAATTAGATTAATGGCTTTGGCTAATTAGAATATACACAAAGGGAATAATCTCTCCTGCTACATACATTAAACATACGTTATTCATGATACGAAACAGTACCAGGATCTAAACTTAACATCTTTCCTTATTCATCTTTTTGGACGTTGCACTAATTTGTGCACTTGCACGTTTGTCATCCCTCTGTAATTAACTATTTACTTTCATGCAACTTCTGCTGCCCGCAAACTCAATCGTATTACAGACGACCAAGTGGTGTTGCAAAGCTTTATAGAAAGGATAAAACAGTAGAATAATATTAATGATAATAATGATGATAGTATAGTAATAGTAACAGTAATAGTAATAACAATAATGGATCCAATAAAAACAGCAATATCAATAATGGTGCTGATGATGATAATAATAATAATGATAATGATAATAACAATAATGATAATAATAATAATAATAATAATAAAGGATATATGATATATTATAATGATAATAATAATGATCATGACAACATTAATGATGATGATAATGAATATCACTATTATCATAGTTAATAGTATTATCATCATCACATTTATTATCAGTATTATTGATACAATTATTATTTATTATTAATATGTCGTACTGTATCTCGAATATTGATTAAATAGACGCTTAAGAATTTAATTCATTGACTGAGTTAATGAGCTGGCCAGAAAGTGTTCATACGCCTAAGTAATGATACTCGTTACACTGAGTCAATTCTGAAATCTACGTACCTCCTCTTTCTTCCGCCTCCATTGTTAACATTTATTGACATCTGCATGCATCACATTTTCCTAACATTTACTTAAATCAAATATTTATTGACATCAATAATCATATCTAAAAGGTTAGAACTTGAGATATCGCTAATATCATAAATGTAAAGCGGTTATGGTTCATATCTCATAAATACGATAACGTGATAATGTCATATTATGAGTTAAATCAAAATTACGTAACTGGTAATAATTCGGCACTTGCCTATTACTAAGATATTTAGTGGGATGAATAAACCTGCATTTCAGCACAAAGAATCACATTCCATCGTGTTATTTTGATCATACAGATTTTGCCCTCATTTAATATCTTGAGACATATAGACATGTCCCGAAAATAAAACATAAGAAATTGTGTCATATTTTCACTCGCATCAGCCAATAGCTGTATGAAGTATCGGTCAGTTCTGTTAGATTTCATCCAACAGTTACCAGTCTTCTATACACAGACTATGGGGCTCTGAGCGATAACTATCGAAACTGGACGAAAATGTAAACAACACGAAAGTGAAAGCCGCCATTAAAAATATTTCCTTGCACACCCCAACGATCACCTTACGCCATCGCGCACCACAGTTTCGGAACCGCTGATGTTATTGATAATGGTTAAAGCAAGTACTGGATTTATTGATATCGGAATCGATATTGATATCAATGATTATGGTAATGATACAGCTGGGGAAGATGGGATGAACAATAAAAGTATTGATGACAATTTTTGCTACAACTTTGATTATTGCTATCATCATTATCATTATTATCCTCACTATTATGATCATGACCATTATCATTATCATCATTATTATAACTATAACTATTATTAATAACATCACTATTATCATTATAATTTTTTTTCCATCAATTTCTCTATTGGTGTTCCTTCTTTGGTATTTTCTTCATATATCACCATTCCCATCATTGACATCCTTTGGCTTTTTTTTCCTTTCTTATTTTTTTCTTTTCTCTTTTACAATCTTTGCCTTCTGTTTCTAAGCTCTCTTCCTTCTTATTTCTTGCTCGTGGCGACCCACTTAAGCAACGTTCGTATTCATTTTTCCTTCAAGCACGTGGGAAGAATAATCTGGTTATGATTATGCAAATTATCTGTTTTGCTTGTTTCTTTTTGATGTGTTATATAGCTTGATCAATGTATTTTTGCTTTTGATATTACCTTTATTTTCCTTTATCAAATATTAGAAAAGCGATATCACATGCATTATGACACTGGCAAGGGTGCTTTAAAGCCAGTGTTTCATCTCGTACCACATGCATACTTATTGCATTGTGATAAAATCGGTTAAAAAACATATATAAATCAGAAATCTCGGACAAAAGCATGCAATTTATCATCAGATATTGATTTTCCTTTATCTAAGTGAATCATGATTATAATCGTCATGATTATATATATATATATATATATATATATATATATATATATATATACATATATATATATATATATATATATATATATATATATATATATATATATATATATATATATATATATATATATATATATATATATATATATACATGCACACACACACACACACACACACACACACACACACACACACACACACACACACACACACACATACACACACACACACACTATATATATATATATATATATATATATATATATATATATATATATATATATATATATATATATATATATATAAGTGTGCGTGTAACACATGGGGCAATGACGAGGCATCCTCCAGGTGGACTCCCTGCCAAACATGGTCCATTTGGAAACACTACACGACATTGCTGGGACTGTTGACCGCCTCCCTTGTCGTAATAGATTATTAATCCGTTTTGCCCCAACTAATTTATCCTCAATGTCATTATTCATCATTATTTTCGTTATCATTCGCATGTAAGTTTTATATTTCTTTATAAAGATAATACCAATGATAGTGATAATGTAAATGATAATAAACATAATGATAATAGTAAGGATAATAATGATAATAACACCAATGATTATGATAATGATGAAAATAAGGATAATAATAATATAAATATTGATAATAATAATTATGATAGATAAAAGGAGGGATAATGAAAGATGTTTATACCTTAGATCCTGGTAATGTTTCATATGATAAATAACTATAAACATAAAAAAAGGAAAATATGAAAAAAGGAGAAAGCAAGTAAAATATGTATTCTTTTCTTTTCCTGCATTTTTTTTTTTTACTTCGGTTCATGGAGAGTGAGAATCGTCCTTTTTCTCTTGATATAATGAGTCCTGTAAACAAAGCTCTCGGTCCAAAGAGAAAGATTTCATCAGAGATGAAAGAACTTTCTCTCTCCCACTCTCTTTCGCTTTTTTTTCTTTTCTTTTTTTTCTTTAACCAAATTTCGTTATATTCCAATCTTATATCTGCCTTATTTCTTATCCCCCCCGTGGCGTATATGACATATAACACTTGGATCGTGGCTAAATGCCCTGATGTTCTGTTAGTGCCTGTTTCACTTTCCGTGTTATATAAACCTTTGTCCTGTAGCATCCTTTAATCCAATTAAAATCCATTCCTGATTAACAACATTCATCAACAATTTAACGCATTTCAAACACTCAGTAATTTGTCCTATTGATAATTATATTCCTGTCTCAGTTACTTTTACCTGCATCATGAAGTGTGCCAACGCGAGTTGTTGCTTTCGTTTTTGATCAACTGTGATTAAATTATAGGGAGGAGAAAATAAAAAATAGGTACATGCACACACACACAAATATATATATATATATATATATATATATATATATATATGTGTGTGTGTGTGTGTGTGTGTGTGTGTGTGTGTGTGTGTGTGTATGTATATAAATGTATATATATAATATATATATGTATATATATTTATACATATATATAGAGAGAAGCTCTTTATTAGCGGAAGTGTGAACCACTCTGATTTACGGGAAGATGAAAGGCTTCATCGGCCTTCGGGAAATGCTGGTCGTCGCCGGGAATATAATTAGTCCCGCACATCCTTCCATTCACTCGCTCCTTCGGCTTAAACATCTTATTCACTCGCTCAGACTTATTTCTGTCGCACTATATCCCCGTTGCCTTCCTGCAGCTACTCCAATCTGCCTGTATCTCTAAAGCCACTTCAACGTCGGAGATTTCAATCCCAAAAGACGAACTGAAAGAGTTTTCTAACCGCCATCAAAGGGAGAAATCTCACATTTATCATGCAACACTGACTGATCCAAAGTGACTTAATTAGCTCGCCTGTCTTTCTGATTACACTCCTGAATATTCTAAGCGAGTCCTTTGCAAAGACTACTTAGAATATTCAAGTGTGTAAATATGTCAACAAGATAGGCGAGATGCTGTTGTCACTGACTTTGTTAATAAAACTAGGACTGTGGGATACAAAAGTGAGAAAAGGAAATTTCCACTTGTTTTGAACAATTATTGACAGACAGGGCACCTCATACATTTTCTTACATTTTATGATTATTTGTTTAGCATATTGAGTATGTAGTTAGTTACTCCTTAGCTCCACTACTTACAACTAAAAACAATGGAATGTTATTTTGTAATACTCTGAAGAAATACTCTGTATTTCTTTCGTTTTTATCACACACACAGACATACACATTGACACACATGATGAACTTCCACGGAGGAAAGAAACACATAGAGATAAATGAAAAAGAATCCTGAAGAAAGAAGTTGACAGTAGCAGGAAAACACTCCACTGGTAGTTTGTCAATGTCACGAAGGAAGCGTTGGACGGGAGAGGAGCTGCCAAGGGAAGCAATACAGCGGAGTGAAAAGAGAAACGGATATTGCGATATTGACAACTGAGGAAATGGATAGAAAACAACAGGCATGTCTATTTATCTATATTTTTCTATCTATACATAAACACACAAGGATAAGCCAAATTTGCGGAGCAGATGCTACGTCGGGCAAACCCGAGAGAGACGGACTATAGAACGAAAAGTAGAAAAATAATGGCCGAAAGGAACATCTCCAGACGACCATATTGATAGCAACGAGGCCGTGGGTTGGAACGAGGCTGGTTAAAGTTGTACAGTGTATTAAAAGCAAACTCTAGGGTTGTTTAGATAACAGAACACCAATCAAGAACGCACACACACAAACAAACACACACATTTATATGTATATATGTATATATATATAATATATATACATATATACATATATATTCATATATATATATACACTGTATATATATATATATATATATATACATATATATATATATATATATATATATATATATATATATATATATATATATGTGTGTGTGTGTGTGTGTGCGCACATAAAGAGGGACATGTTATATATATTGGTTTGTATATAAATGTATATTAATTCATTCACACACACCTTATCATTATTTATACCTTTCACTATTATTTGCATAGAGATTATAAATTTCTTTATAACCATATCACCACTATTAGTACCAATGATAATGATGATGAAAATAGAAATTATATTGATAACAGCAATAAGAATAATAGCAATAATGGTAATAATGATAATTATAATGATAGTAATAATGGTAATGATAATAAACATGATGATAATAGTAAGGATAATGATGATAATAATAATGATGATTATGATAATGATGAAAATAATAATGCTAATATTGATAATGATAGATAAAATGAAGGATAAATAACTGTAAACACTGAGTTCGCAATTGGCATTTTCTTTGTTGTCGTTTCTCTCTTTCAAAGTTAATTTTTACTTTCTCTCTCTATTTCTCTGAATCGCTTTTTACCACACATAGTTATATTTCAATCATATATCTACCTTATTTCTTATCCTCCTGAGGCGTATAGGATATATAAGACTTGAATTGTGGTTAAATGCACTGATGTTCTGTACTGCCTGTTTCAAATATCCCCACTTTCCGTGTAATATAAAGCCTTTGTCCTGTAGCATCCTTTAATCCCATTAAAATCCATTCCTGATTAACAGCATTCACCAACACATCAACTTCATTCCAAATGAATTTGTCCTAACTATTAAAAATCATGTTCCTGTCTCAGTTACTCTTACTTGCATCAGGAAGTGTGTCAGCGCGAGGTGTTGCTTTCGTTTTTGATCAACAATGATTAAAATGATTATATCAGATGAGAGGAAATTATAGGGAGAGAATAATGTATAGGCACATGCATACACACACACAAATACACACACACACATACACACACACACACACATATATATAGAAAGAGAGAGAGAGAGAGAAAGAGAAAGAGCGAGAACGAGAGCTCAGCGGACGAGAGTGAACCACTCTGATTGACGGGGAGATGAAATGGTGGTCGTCGCCAGGAATATAATTAGTCCTG
>BOPN01000054.1:100000-148294 GCA_017312705.2 Penaeus japonicus
ACCAAGCTCAGATCGAGTCAACACTCGTCAACACGCTGATACAGGCGGGCTCGCTTCAGTGCATACAAGCCCGGCGTAGCATCTGCTCCGCAAATCTGGCTTATCCTTATCCTTATCGCAATTCTATATTCAGTAGATCTCTTAGCTTTGATTTCATAAGAAGTCAGCTGGAAAACCCCTTTTCACACAAATATGTTGAATGAAAAAGTATCAGAGATCGACAAGTATCCTCTGCGACGTACGGAGACGACGGAAATTCATCTCCAGAACCTGACTGAAGATTTTTTTCTCGAAGAGACTACAAGCACCGGAATCATTCACAAGGTCAAAAACTCTTCCTGAATACTTTGATTAGCAAAAGTAATACATTTACTTTCAAGGTTTCTAATTTGCTTCACCGGGAAAGCATCTTCATTCGTCGTGCAGTGAGGAAAGGTGTTCTACTGAATTTGCAAACTGATCTACAGAAGAGGTCCCCTGCTTGTCAACAACTGTTCCAAACATGTGGAAATTTCCTTTCCTTATTTTTGTCTCCTACAGTTTTAGTTTCATTAGCGGCAGCAGCACCTCGCCTATCTTGGTGACATATTTACACGCTTGAATACCCTAAGAAGTCTTTGCAAAAGACTATTGAGGCGTGTAATGAGCAAGATAGGCGAGCTAAACAAGTCACTTTGGATCAGTCATCTTTGCATGATAAATGTGAGATTTCTCCCTTCAATTGCGGTTAGAGAAGTCTTTCAATTCGTCTTTTGGGATTGAAGTCTTTCTTCATTTCATTGAGGTTTAGACAACTTTTTGGTCATTTGGGATTGAAGTCTGAGATGTGGAAGTGGCTTTAGAGATACTGGCAAATTGGAGTAGCTGCAGGAAGGCAACGGGGATATAGTTCGAGAGAAACAAGTCTGAGCGAGTGAATGGAAAGATGTTTAAGTCAAAGGAACGAGTGACTGGGAGGACGTTAAAGTCGAAGGAGCGAGGGAATGGGGGATGCTTAACCCGAAGGTGAGGACGGCGAGGTTGTACGGGACGGAGTGCCATCTGTGAGAAACGAGCAAGAGAGGCGGGTGGCGGAGATGAAGAAGGACGAGGACGACACAAGCTGCAGAGGGTGAGGTGTAAGTTTTCGTATGCGTGCGCGCATGCTCATGTGTCTGTGTGTGTATAGCTGTGTGTTTATGCGTGTCTAAAATAAAATGTTGCCAGTAATAACGAACCGTTTGCGATTATTTATTGTTCCAAGACTGACAAAATTAAAATAATTTTCTTGCATGAGACTAAGGATTATCGGAATTTCAGTTCGGGACTAATTATATTCCCGGCGACGACCACCATTTCCCGAAGGCCGATGGAGCCTTTCATCTCCCTGTCAATCAGAGTGGTTCACTCTCGTCCGCTGAGCTTGCATGCGGACTAATTAAGAGTCTCTCTCTCTCGCTCTCGCTCTTTCTCTTTTCTCTCTCTCTATATATATATGTGTGCGGGCGTGTTAGTGTGTGTGTGTGTATGTATGTATGCATGTACCTATACATTATTCTCTCCCTATAATTTCCTCTCATCTGATATAATCATTTTAATCATTGTTGATCAAAAACGAAAGCAACACCTAATAGATCTACTTAACATAGAACTGTGAGATTTTCTTATATTCTATGATAATTTGTTTACCATTTTGAGTATGTAGTCACTCCTTTGCTCCACTACGTACAACTAAAGTCAATGGAATGTTCTATGTTCGTTTCATTTTTTTTTCTTTTGTCACAAAAGGGAGGGGCTTCTTGACTGACACACACACATGCACACACACACACACACACACACACACACACACACACACACACACACACACACACACACACACACATAGACACACATACACACATTGGCACACATGATAAACTTCCACGGAGGAAAGAAACACCAATAGAGAGATAAAAGGAAAAAGAATCACCAAGAAAGAGGTTGGCAACAGCAGGAAAACACTCCACTGGTAGTTTGTCAATGTCACGAAGGAAGCGTTGGACGGGAGAGGAGCTGCCAAGGGAAGCAATACAGCGGAGTGAAAAGAGAAACGGATATTGCGATATTGACAACTGAGTAAATGGATAGATAACAACAGGCATATCTCTCTATCTATGTTTCTATTTATATATATAAACACACACACACCAATATACCTGTGTGGCCTTATTGTCCTATTCATTAATTTCCTTACGTTCTAGCTTGTCAAAATTTCCTGCAGGATTGCAGTTTTTAGTTGTTACAAGATAGTATGGTAAGATAATAGCAATGAATATGAAGAGAAATATGATAATAAGATTAATGATTTGATAATAATGATGATAATAATAATAATGTCAATGTCATAGCTTTTCTTGATTGTCAAAACCATAGAGACCGAATAACTCCCATTGACGTAATTAACAATTATTCTCACTAACTAGCAATTATGCCTTTATATTGATAGCATGTCAATATTAATATTAAATCTAGAGAGTAAATTGCAATCATATTTCCTGGAAACAAGAAGATGAAAAAGAAATTACGTACGTCAGTATATCTGTTTCATCGTCAATTCGGAGGCATTCGACCGCATACAAGCCATAAAGAGCTGGGAGAAAATCGGGTTAATATTCTGTGTAAACCAGGAATATGAATCAACGGATTGGGCTTGAAAACTGGGTTTCTAAAAGGCTCAAACTAGAACGGGGATTCTATCAGGGGAAGATGATGCCACGTCATTGCAAATGGAATATGAGAGTAGTTTGGAATGAGTTTGAGAAGATTGAAGATTCGGGTTGAGGATTGAAGGATGATTCTTATCTTTATATATATATATATATATATATATATATATATACATATATATATATTTTTTTTTTTTTCTACAGATTTACATTTTGTAAGTCATTCTCTAGATGTAAAGCTAATATTGACATGTTATCAATATGATGTTTGATATATGCATATGCACTCTGCAGATGAATGACAAAAAACTCGACAAATAAGTTGCCAGATAAGATAGCAGTTTCGAAATCCTCCTGAGTTTCATCTTCCGATTGATATGTGTGCACTGTGAAACTGTTCGCTTTCATTGATAGTTTTTCTACATATTATAATTCACATGTTCGGAAATAAAACTAAGTTGTGTGCGCTAAATCAGAACTTTGGTTAAGAAAAAAGTATGAATCTATCTATCTGTCTATATACATATGGACACACACATATGTATATACATACATACATATATATATATATATATATATATATATATATATATATATATATATAATACATACATACATATGTATAAATGAAGAGCGTGCAACTTTTTCCTCCCTAAATAACCTTTTAAAGCATTCTTAGTGTCAGTCACGTAGCCCTTTCCTTATGTGATGGAAAAAAAAAAATAATAATTTCATTTCTTTCTTTTTCGCTACATACCCTTTTGAGCGTTCTTAGTGTCAGTAAGGTAGCCCCTCCCTTTTGTGATGAAAGAAAAGAAAAGAAGAAAAAATAACGAACAGTATAACATTCCATTATTTTATATGTAAGTAGTGGAGCGAAGGAGTAACTACATACTTAATATGGTAAACAGATAATCACAAAATGTAAGAAAATCTCGATCTTTTAGCTTTGATTTTATAAGAAGTCAGCTGGAAAACCCCTTTTCACACAAATATGTTGAAGGAAAAAGTATTAGAGATCGACAAGTATTCTCTGCGACATATGGCGACGACGGAAATTCATCTCCAGAACCTGACTGAAGATTTTTTCTTGAAGAGACTACAAGCACCGGAATCATTCACTCTTCCTGAATAGTATCATTAGCAAAAGTAATACATTTACTTTCAATGTTTCTAATTTGCTTCACCGGGAAAGCATCTCCATCATCGTCGTGCACAGAGGAAAAGTGTTCTATTGAAACTGATCTACATAAGAGGTCCCCTGCTTGTCAACAACTATTCCAAACATGTGGAAATTTCCTTTCCTTAATTTTGTCTCCTACAATTTTAGTTTCATTAGAAGCAGCAGCATCTCGCCTATCTTGGTGACATATTTACAAGCTTGAATCGATTAGAGAACTCTTTCAGTTCGTCTTTTGGGATTGAAGTCTGAGACGTGGAAGTGGCTTTAGAGATACAGGCAGATTGGAGTAGCTGCAGGAAGGCAACGGGGATATAGTTCGAGGGAAACAAGTCTGAACGAGTAAATAAGATGTTTAAGCGCGTGAATGGATGCATGTTTAAGTGAAAGGAGTGAGTGACTGGGAGGACGTTAAAGTCGAAGGAACGAGTGAATGTGGGTTGCTTAACCCGAAGGTAAATATGTATGCATGTACCTATATATTATTTTCTCCTTCCAATAATTTCCTCTCATCTGATGTAATCATTTTAATCATTGTTGAACAAAACCAAAAGCGACACCTGGCACTGACACACCTCCTGATGCAAGTAAAAGTAACTGGGACAGGAATATAATTGTTAATAATTACAACAAATTACTGAGTATTTGAAATGCATTAAAGTATTGGTGAATGTTGTTAATCAGGAATGGATTTTAATAGTATTAAGGGATGCTATAGGACAAAGTGGTGTCCCTTGAAACTTCAGTGTATTTAGCCACGATCCAAGTGTTATATATCATACACGCCTCGGTAGGATAAGAAATATGGCAGATATAAGGCTGAAGTCTGGTAAATACGGATTCAGAGAGCGAGAGGCAGAGAGCGAAAGAAAGTAGCAGAAAGTTCTCTCCTCTCCGACGAAAACTTTCTCGCTGGACCCAGAGCTTTGTTTACAGAACTCACTGTATCAAGAGAAAAAGGACGATTCTCACTCTCTCTGAAGCGAAGTGAGAAGCAATGCAGGAAGGGAAAGAATACATGATTCTTGTTTTCTCTATTTTTTATTATTATTTCTCTCTCTGAACCGGGTTTACTCTTTATTTTACTCTTTTCCTTGTTTGACACACACACACACACACACACACATATATATACACATTTTTTTTGTTTATTTTTTTGCCTTGGCGAATAGAATACATCTTTCCACACTCTACCATTCTTTATCTGTCTTTTCACTCTATTCTATCTGGGATCCTTAAATGCATTTAATATTCCGTTACTGTTGGCTTCATATGTCATAGTTATTTTCCGCGCAATTTAATTCCTTAGATGAATGAACTGATAGAAATGAAAAACAAAAAATGTGTGCTTGAGAAGAAAGATAATTTTGAACGAACCTGAACATGTAAAAGAAACAATGAACGGGAAATGTAAGATAAAAGAATCCTACAGAAGGACAATGCTTGCAACAGGAAAACACTCCACAGGCGGCTTGTCAATGTCGAAAAAGAGATGATGGATGTGGAGAGGAAATTGCAAAGGATGCAATACTGTGTAGGGAGGAGATAAAACTTGAGTAAAGAGATGAATAACAACAGAATCCAAGGGGAATGTGACGACTACTGATTGACTGATTAGACATTTGACAAAAGTTGAAAGCTAAGGAATTAGATTAATGGCTTTGGCTAATTAGAATATACACAAAGGAAATCATCTCTCTTGTTACATACATTAAACGTACGTTATTCATGATCTAAGTTAAACATCTTTCCTTATTCGTCTTCTTGGTCGTTGCACTATTTTGTGCACTTGCACGTTTGTCATCCCTCTGTAATTAACTATTAACTTTCATGCAACTTCTGCTGCCTGCAAACTCGATCGTATTACAGACGACCAAGTGGTGTTGCAAAGCTTTATAAAAAGGATACAACAGTAGAATAATATTAATGATAATAATGATGATAGTAATAGTAATAGTAACAGTAATAGTAATAACAATAATGATCCTAATAAAAACAACAGCAATATCAATAATGGTGCTGATAATGATAATGATGATCATAATAATAATAACAAGATATATGATAGCTATAGTAATGATAATAATAATGATTATGACAACATTAATGATGATGATAATGAATATCACTATCATACTTATAAGTATCATCATCATAACATTTATTATCAATATTATTGATACAATTATTATTCATTATTAATGCGTCGTACTATATCTCGAATATTGATTAAATAGACGCTTAAGAATTTAATTCATTGACTGAGTTAATGAGCTGGCCAGAAAGTGTTCATATGCCTAAGTAATGATACTCGTTACACTGAGTCAGTTCTGAAATCTCCGTACCTCCTCTTACTTCCGCCTCCATTGTTAACATTTACTGACATCTGCATGCATCACATTTTCCTAACATTTACGCAACTCAAATATTTATTGACATCAATAATCATATCTGAAAGGTTATAACTTTGAGATATCGCTAATATCATAAATGTAAAGCGGTTATGGTTCATATCTCATAAATACGATAACGTGATAATGTCATATTATAAGGAGTTAAATCAAAATTACGTAACTGGTAATAATTCGGCACTTGCCTATTACTAGTAGTTAGTGGGATGAATAAACCTGCATTTCAGCACAAAGAATCATATTCCATCGTGATATTTTGATCATATAGGTTTTGTCTCTCATTTAATCTCTCGAGTCATATAGACATGTCACGAAAAGAAAACATAAGAAATTGTGTCATATTTTCACTCGCATCAGCCAAGAGGTGTACGAAAATTCGGTCAGTTCTGTTAGATTTCATCCAACAGTTACCAGTCTTGTATACACAGACTATGTGGCTCTGAGCGATAACTATCGAAACTGGGCGAAAATGTAAACAACAAGAAAGTAAAAGCCGCCATTAAAAATATTTCCTTGCACACCCCAACGATCACCTTACGCCATCGCGCACCACAGTTTCGGAACCGCTGATGTTATTGATAATGGTTAAAGCAAGTACTGGATTTATTGATGATAAGATCTGTTAAAAAGCTTGATAGAACCTATCTGAAATCTCGGACAAAAGCATGCAATTTATCATCAGATAATGATTTTCATTTATCTAACTGTTTCATGATTTTAATCGTCATGATTATATAAATTGATATTTTAGTAAATTGTGATAACATTAAACAAAATCTTTGACGTTTAAATTATCCACGGTCCGATGTATACGTATAAGTATATGTATATGTATGCATGTATGTTTGTGTATCTATATACACACACACACACACACACACACATATATATATATATATATATATATATATATATATATATATATATGTATATATATATATATATTATATATACATTTATATGTATATGTATATATATATTTATACATATATATATAGAGAAACTCTTTATTAGCGGAAGTGTGAACCACTCTGATTGACGGGGAGATGAAAGGCTTCATCGGCCTTCGGGAAATGGTGGTCGTCGCCGGGAATATAATTAGTCCCGCACATCCTTCCATTCACTCGCTCCTTCGGCTTAAACATCTTATTCACTCGCTCAGACTTATTTCTGTCGCACTATATCCCCGTTGCCTTCCTGCAGCTACTCCAATCTGCCTACATCTCTAAAGCCACTTCAACGTCGGAGACTTCAACCCCAAAAGACGAACTGAAAGAGTTCTCTAACCGCCATCAAAGGGAGAAATCTCACATTTATCATGCAAAGCTGACTGATCCAAAGTGACTTAATTAGCTCGCCTATCTTTCTGATTACACTCCTGAATATTCTAAGCAAGTCCTTTGCAAAGACTACTTAGAATATTCAAGTGTGTAAATATGTCAACAAGATAGGCGAGATGCTGTTGTCACTGACTTTGTTAATAAAACTAGGACTGTAGGAAACAAAAGTGAGGAAAGGAAATTTCCACATGTTTTGAACAATTATTGACAGACAGGGCACCTCTTACATTTTCCTACATTTTATGATTATTTGTTCAGTATATTGAGTATGTAGTTACTCCTTAGCTCTACTACTTACAACTAAAAACAATGGAATGTTATTCTGTGTTTGTTTCTTTTTATCACACACACAGACATACACATTGACACACATGATAAACTTCCACGGAGGAAAGAAACACAGAGAATCCCGAAGAAAGAGATTGACAACAGCAGGAAAACACTCCACTGGTAGTTTGTCAATGTCACGAAGGAAGCGTTGGACGGGAGAGGAGCTGCCAAGGGAAGCAATACGGCGGATGAAAAGAGAAGCGAATATTGCGATATTGACAACTAAGGAAATATTTAGAAAACAACAGGCGTATCTATTTATCTGTATCTGTCCTAACTATTAACAATTATATTCCTGTCTCAGTTACTCTTACTTGCATCAGGAAGTGTGTCAGCGCCAGGTGTTGCTTTCGGTTTTGATCAACAATGATTAAAATGATTATATCAGATGAGAGGAAATTATAGGGAGAGAATAATGTATAGGCACATGCATACACACACACAAATACACACACACACACACATACACATACACACACACATATAGAAAGAGAGAGAGAGAGAGAAAGAGAAAGAGCGAGAACGAGAGCTCAGCGGACGAGAGTGAACCACTCTGATTGACAGGGAGATGAAATGGTGGTCGTCGCCAGGAATATAATTAGTCCTGAACTGAAATTCCGATAATCCTTAGTCTCATGCAAGATGATTATTTTAATTTGTCAGTCTTGGAACAATAAATCATCGAAAACGGTTCGTCATTACTGGTAACATTGTATTCTATACACACATAAGCACACATCCACACACACACACAGACACATGAACATGCGCGCACGCACACTCACACTCACTCCTCACCCTCTGCAGCTTGTGTCGTCCTCGTCCTCCTTCATCTCCGCCACCCGCCTCTCTTACTCGTTTCTCACAGATGGCACTCCGTCCTGTACAACTTCGCCGTCCTCACCTTCGGGTTAAGCATCCCCCATTCACTCGCTCCTTCGACTTAAACAGACTTGTTTCTGTCGCACTATATCCCCGTTGCCTTCCTGCAGCTACTTCAATCTGCCTGTATCTCTAAAGCCACTTCCACGTCTGATACGTCAATCCCAAATGACGAAAGAGTTGTCTAAACCTCAATGAAATGAAGAAAGACTTCAATCCCAAAAGACGAACTGAAAGAGTTCTCTAACCGCAATCAAAGGGAGAAATCTCACATTTATCATTATCTGACTGATGCAAAGTGACTTGCTTAGCTCGCCTATCTTGTTGATTGCACGGCTGAATATTCTAAGCGAGTCCTTAGCAAAGACTTCGTAGAGTAATTAAGCGTGTGAATATGGCAGCAAGATAAGCGAGATGCTATTGTTACTGACTTTGTTAATAAAACAAGGACTGTCGGAGACAAAAGTAAGGAGAGGAAATTTCCACCTGTTCGAAACAGTTGTTGACAGACAGGCCATCTCTTATGTAGATAAGTTAGTAAATTCAGCAGAACACCTTCCCTTACTGCACGAGGAATGGAGATGCTTTCCAGATGAAGCTAACCAGAAACACTTGAAAGCAAATCTATTGCTTCTGCTAATGATACTATTCATGGAGATTTTTGAATTTGTGAATGATTCCGGTGCTTGTAGTTTCTTCTTCTTCTTCTTCTTCGAGAGAAAAAAAAAATCTTCAGTCAGGTTTTGAAGTTGAATTAACGGTATCTCCGTACGTCGCAAAGGATTCCCGTCGATCTTTGATACTTTTTCCTTCAGCATATTTGTGTGAAAAAGGGTTTTCCAGCTGACTTCTCATGCAATCGAAACTAAGAGATCGACTTAATATAGAACTGTGAGATTTACATTTTATTGTAATTTGTTTACCACTTTGAGTATGTAGTTACTCCTTGGCAATACAGCGGAGTGAAAAGAGAAACGGATATTGTGATATTGGCAACTGAGTAAATGGATAGATAACAACAGGCATGTCTCTCTATCTATATTGTTCTATCTATATATAAACCCAAACACTAATATACCTGTGTGGCCTTATTATCCTATTCATTAGTTTCCTTACGTGCTAGCTTGTCAAAATTTCATGCTACTTCGATTGATTGCAGATTCGATTGTAGGACAGTCTTTAGGTGTTACAAGATAGTATGGTAAGATAATATAATAGCAATGGATGTGAAGAGAAATATAATGATGATAAATTTAAATATATGATAATAATGATGATGATAATGATAATGACAATGTCATAACTTTTCTTGATTGTCAAAACCACAGAGACCAAATAACTCTCAGTGACGTAATTAACAATTATTCTCACTAACAATTATGCCTTTATAATGATAATACGTCCATATCAATATTAAATCTAGAGAGTAAATTGCAATCATATTTCCTGGAAACAAGAAGATGAAAAAGAAATTACGTACGTCAGTATCTCTTTCATCGTCAATTCGGAGGCATTCGACCGCATACAAGCCATAAAGAGCTGGGAGAAAATCGGGTTAAATTCTGTGTAAACCAGGAATATGAATCAACGGATTGGGCTTGAAAACTGGGTTTCTAAAAGGCTCAAACTAGTGAGGGGAGTCTATCAGGGGAAGATGATGCCACGTCATTGCAAATGGAATATGAGAGTAGTTTGGCATGAGTTTGAGAAGATTGAAGATTCGGGTTGAGGATTGAGTGGTGATTCTTATCTTTTTATTTATTTATATATGTTTTTTTTTCTACAGATTTACATTTTGTAAGTCATTCTCTAGATGTAAAGCTAATATTGACATGTTATCAATATGATGTTTGATATATGCAAAAAACTACCAGAAAACGCAATAGGTTGCCAGATAAGATAGCAGTTTCGAAATCCTCCTGGATTTCCTCTTCCGATTGGCGTGTGTGACACAATCCTATTTGAAGAGTTGCAAAGGAAATAATAAAAGATACAGACTGAAAAATACTATGTTGCTAGCAATCGTGATAGGTGGGGATAGTCAGTGAAATGAAACACGAGGCAATAGAGCACTTGGCACCAGTTAAAAAGAATAATCGAGACTCTTTGTAAAGCATTACATAAGTGGATCCTGAACGGGAATAGACCTCAAATGAACTATGCAAAAAGCGCAAAAATAAAAGCGGTATTTAAACATTTTGTGTACAAACGAGAGAGACGGACTACAGAACGAAAAGTAGAAAAATAATGGCCGAAAAGAACATCTCATCATTCAAAAGAACATCGAAAAAAACATGCCTAAGTAATGATACTCGTTACACTGAGTCAGTTCTGAAATCTACGGATTTCCTCTTTCTTCCGCCACCATTGTTAACATTTATTGACATCTGCATGCATCACATTTTCCTAACATTTACTTAAATCAAATATTTATTGATATCAATAATCATATCTGAAAGGTTATAACTGAGAGATATCGCTAATATCATAACGGTTATGATTCATATCTCATAAATACGATAACGTGATAATGTCATATTATAAGGAGTTAAATCAAGATTACGTAACTGGTAAGAAGTCGGCACTTGCCTATTACTAGTATTTAGTGGGATGAATAAACCTGCATTTCAGCACAAAGAATCACATTCCATCGTGTTATTTTGATCATACAGGTTTTGTCTCTCATCTAATCTCTCGAGTCATATAGACATGTCACGAAACGAAACTTAAGAATGAGTGTCACATTTTCACTCGCATCAGCCAAGAGGTGTACGAAAATTCGGTCAGTTCTGTTAGATTTCATCCAACAGTTACCAGTCTTGTATACACAGACTATGTGGCTCTGAGCGATAACTATCGAAACTGGACGAAAATGTAAACAACAAGAAAGTAAAAGCCGCCATTAAAAATATTTCCTTGCACACCCCAACGATCACCTTACGCCATCGCGCACCACAGTTTCGGAACCGCTGATGTTATTGATAATGGTTAAAGCAAGTACTGGATTTATTGATATCGGAATTGATATTGATATCAATGATTATGGTAATGATACAGCTGGGGAAGATGGGATGAACAATAAAAGTATTGATGACAATTGTTGCTACAACTTTGATTATTGTTATCATCATTATCATTATTATCCTATTGCTATTATCATTATCATCATCACTATCATCAGTTTTATAACTATAATTATCATTAACATTTATTATTATCATTATCACTCTTTTTCCATCTATTTCTCTCTCGGTGTTCCTTCTTTGGTATTTTCTTCATATATCACCATTCCCCGCATTGACATCCTTTGGCTTTTTCCTTTTTTCCTTTTTCTTTTAAAATCTTTGCTTTCTGTTTCTAAGCCCCCTTCCTTCTCATTTCTTGCTCGTGGCGACCTACTTAAGCAACTTTCATATTCATTTTTCCTTCAAGCACGTGGGAAGAGTAATCTGGTTATGGTTATGCAAATTATGTTTTACTTGTTGCTTTATCAATGCATTTTTGTTTTTTATATTACATTTATTATCTTTGATGAAATATTAGAAAAGCTATATCACATGCATTATGATACTGGCAAGGGTGCTTTAAGCCAGTGTTTCATCTCGCACCACATGCATACTTATTGCATTGTAATAAGGTTTGTTAAAAAGCTTGATAGAGACTATATGTTTATATACATATAGGCATACATAAATACATGCATATATATTCTGCTGGCATTAAACAATGTCGTATCAGCTGACCCTGTCTGAAGTGATCCTTTGGAGTGGGATATTCAAGATGATTCTGCTAAAACAGTTCGTCACGATAGGTAGAAAAGGCATGATTGGGGATTAAGGATTCTGGCGGGCAATAATATGCAATTAACGTTCCGATATTGCATCATCAGAAATACATCTCTTGCACTGTAAAATTGTTCGCTTTCATTGATAGCTTTTCTGCATATTATAATTAACATATTCGGAAATGCATCCTAAGTTGTGTGCGCAAGATGAGAACTTTGGTTGAGAAGAAAAAGATTTTATTTTTATCTATCTATATATATACATATGCACACATACACACAAATAAATATGTATGTATGTATATATATATATATATATATATATATATATATATATATATATATATATATATATATATATATATATATATATATATATATATATATATATATATATATATATATATACATATGTATAAATGAAGAGCGTGCAACCTTTTCCTCCCTAAATAGCCTTTTAAGCATTCTTAGTGTCACTCACGTAGCCCTTTCCTTTTGTGATGAAAGAAGAGAAAAGAAAAGAAGAAAAAACGAATACAGGATAACATTCCATTATTTTATTTGTAAGTAGTGGAGCGAAGGAGTGACTACATACTCAATATGGTAAACAAATAATCATAAAAAGTAAGAAAATCTCACAGTTCTATATTCAGTCGATCTCTTAGTTTTGATTGCATGAGAAGTGAGCTGGAAAACCCTTTTATTACACAAATATATTGATGGGAAATATATCAGAGCGACATGCGACGTATAGAGACGACGGAAATTCTACACCAGAACCCGACAAAAGATTTTTTTTCGAAGAGACCACAAACGACGAAATCATTCACAAAGTCAAAAACTCTCCATGAATAACATCATTAGCAGAAGTAATACAAATGCTTTCAAGGTATTTTCTAATTAGCTTCATCTGGAAAATATCTGATTCATCTGAATCATAAAATGTAAGAAAATCTCACAATTCTATATTCAGTCGATCTCATAGCTTTGATTTCATAAGAAGTCAGCTGGAAAACCCTTTTTCACACAAATATGTTGAAGGAAAAAGTATCAGAGATCGACAAGTATCCTCTGCGACGTATGGAGACGACGGAAATTCATCTCCAGAACCTGACTGAAGATTTTTTCTCGAAGAGACTACAAGCACCGGAATCATTCACAAGGTCAAACACTCTTCCTGAATAGTACCATTAGCAAAAGTAATACATTTACTTTCAATGTTTCTAATTTGCTTCACCGGGAAAGCATCTCCTTCATTCTTGGTGCAGTGAGGAAAGGTGTTCTACTGAATTTGCAAACTGATCTACAGAAGAGGTCCCCTGCTTGTCAACAACTGTTCCAAACATATGGAAATTTCCTTTCCTTTCTTTTGTCTCCTACATTTTTAGTTTCAATAGAGGCAGCAGCATCTCGCCTATCTTGGTGACATATTTACACGCTTGAATACTCTAAGAAGTCTTTGCAAAAGACTTGCTTAGAATATTGAGGCGTGTAATCAGCAAGATAGGCGAGCTAAGCAAGTCACTTTGGATCAGTCAGCTTTGCATGATAAATGTGAGATTTCTCCCTTTGATTGCGGTTAGAGAACTCTTTCAGTTCGTCTTTTGGGATTGAAGTCTTTCTTCATTTCATTGAGGTTTAGACAACTCTTTCGTCATTTGGGATTGACGTATCAGACGTGGAAGTGGCTTTAGAGATACAGGCAGATTGGAGTAGCTGCAGGAAGGCAACGGGGATATAGTTCGAGAGAAACAAGTCTGAGCGAGTGAATAAGATGTTTAAGTCGAAGGAGCGAGTGACTGAGAGGACGTTAAAGTCGAAGGAGCGAGGGAATGGGGGATGCTTAACCCGAAGGCGAGGACAGCAAGGTTGTTCGGGATGGAGTGCCTTCTGTGAGAAACGAGCAAGAGAGGCGGCATAGGGTGCAGAGGGTGAGGTGTGAGTGTGAGCGTGCGTGCGCATGTTCATGTGTCTGTGTTTGTGTGTAGCTGTGAGTTTATGCGTGTTTATAACACATTGTTGCCAGTAATGACGAGCCGTTTGCGATGATTTGTTGTTCCAAAAATGACAAATGAAAATAATCATCTTGCATGAGACTAAGGCTTATCGGAATTTCAGTTCGGGACTAATTATATTCCCGGCGACGACCAGCATTTCCCGAAGGCCGAGGAAGCCTTTCATCTCCCTGTCAATCCAAGTGGTTCACGCTTGTCCGCTGAGCTTGCATGCGGACTAATCAAGTCTCTCTCTCTCTATATGTGTTTGTATGTATATTATATATACATATATATATATATATATATATATATATATATATATATATATATATATATATATATATATATATATATATATATATATATATATATATATATATATATATATATAATGTATGTATATATGTATGCATGTACCTATATATTATTTTCTCCTTCCAATAATATCCTCTCATCTGATATAATCATTTTAACCATTGTTGATCAAAACCAGAAGCGACACCTGACACTGACATACCTCCTGATGCAAGTAAAAGTAAGTGGGACAGGAATGTAATTATTAGTGGGATCCTTAAATGCATTTAATATTCCGTTACTGTTGGCTTCATATGTCATAGTTATTTTCCGCGCAGTTTAATTCCTTAGATGAATGAACTGATAGAAAGGAAAAACGAAAAACAAAAAATGTGTGCTTGAGAAGAAAGATAATTTTGAAAGAGAATCAACAACAAAGAAAGTGCGAAACAAAAGAATCCTACAGAAAGACAATGCTTGCAACAGGAAAACACTCCACAGGCAGCTTGTCAATGTCGCAAAAGAGATGATGGATGTGGAGAGGAAATTGCAAAGGATGCAATACTGCGCAGGGAAGAGATAAAACTTGAGTAAACAGATGAATAGCAACAACAGAATCCAAGGGGAATGTGACGACTGCTGATTGACTGATTAGACATTTGACAAAAGTTGAAAGCTAAGGAATTAGATTAATGGCTTTGGCTAATTAGAATATACACAAAGGAAATCATCTCTCCTGTTACATACATTAAACGTACGTTATTCATGATACGAAACAGTACCAGGATCTAAGCTAAACATCTTTCCTTATTCATCTTCTTGGTCGTTGCACTATTTTGTTTACTTGCACGTTTGTCATCCCTCTGTAATTAACTATTAACTTTCATGCAACTTCTGCTGCCTGCAAACTCGATCGTATTACAGACGACCAAGTGGTGTTGCAAAGCTTTATAGAAAGGATAAAACAGTAGAATAATATTAATGATAATAATGATAGATAGTAATAGTAATAGTAACAGTAATAGTAATAACAATAATGATCCTAATAAAAACAACAGCAATATCAATAATGGTGCTGATAATGATAATAATAATAATGATAATGATAATAATAATAATAATGACAAGATATATGATAGCAATAGTAATGATAATAATAATGATTATGACAACATTAATGATGATGATAATGAATATCACTATCATCATACTTATAAGTATTATCATCATAACATTTATTATCAATATTATTGATACAATTATTATTCATTATTAATGCGTCGTACTATATCTCGAATATTGATTAAATAGACGCTTAAGAATTTAATTCATTGACTGAGTTAATGAGCTGGCCAGAAAGTGTTCATATGCCTAAGTAATGATACTCGTTACACTGAGTCAGTTCTGAAATCTACGTACCTCCTCCTACTTCCGCCTCCATTGTTAAAAGTTACTGACATCTGCATGCATCACATTTTCTAAACATTTACGCAACTCAAATATTTATTGACATCAATAATCATATCTGAAAGGTTATAGCTGAGAGATATCACTAATATCATAACGGTTATGGTTCATATCTCATAAATATGATAACGTGATAATGTCATATTATAAGGAGGAGTTATATCAAGATTACGCAACTGGTAATAAGTCGGTATTTACCTATTACTAGTATTTAGTGGGATGAATAAACCTGCATTTCAGCACAAAGAATCACATTCCATCGTGTTATTTTGATCATACAGGTTTTGTCTCTCATCTAATCTCTCGAGTCATATAGACATGTCACGAAACGAAACTTAAGAATGAGTGTCACATTTTCACTCGCATCAGCCAAGAGGTGTACGAAAGAGAGACGCATATTACGATATTGACAACTGAGGAAATGGATAGATAACAACAGGCATATATCTCTATCTGTATTTGTCTATCTAAATATAAACACACACACCAATATACCTGCGTGGCCTTATTATCCTATTCATTAGTTTCCTTACGTGTTAACTTGTCAAAATTTCCTGCTACTTCGATTGATTGCAGATTTGATTGCAGGACAGTCTTTAGGTGTTACAAGATAGTATGGTAAGATAATAGCAATGAATGTGAAGCGAAATATAATGATAATAAAATTAATGATGTGATAATAATGATGATAATAATAATAATGTCAATGTCATTGATTGTCAAAACCATAGAGACCGAATAACTCCCAGTGACGTAATTAACAATTATTCTCACTAACTAGCAATTATGCTTTTATATTGATAGCATGTCAATATTAATTTTAAATATAGAGAGTAAATTGCAAACATATTTCCTGGAAAAAAGAAGATGAAAAAGAAATTACGTAAGTCAGTATCTCTTTCATCGTCAATTCCGAGGCATTCGACCGCATACAAGCCATAAAGAGCTGGGAGAAAATCGGGTTAATATTTTGTGTAAACCAGGAATATGAATCAACGGATTGGGCTTGAAAACTGGGTTTCTAAAAGGCTGAAACTAGAACAGGGAGTCTATCAGGGGAAGATAATGCCACGTCATTACATATGGAATATAAGAGTAGCATGAGTTTGAGGGTAGTGAAGATTTAGGTTGAAAATTGAATGATGATTCTTATCTTTATATATATATATATATATATATATATATATATATATATATATATATATATATATATATATGTATTTTTTTTAATTAATTAATTTTTTTTCTACAGATTTACATTTTGTAAGTCATTCTCTAGATGTAAAGCTAATATTGACATGTTATCAATATGATGTTTGATATATGCATATGCCCTCTGCAGATGAATGACAAAAAACTCGACAAATAAGTTGCCAGATAAGGTAGCAGTTTCGAAATCCTCCTGGATTTCATCTTCCGATTGGTGTGTGTGACACAAAGGGAATAAAAGATACAGACTGAAAAATACTATGCTTCTAGCAATCGTGATAGGTGGGGATAGTCAGTGAAATGAAACACGAGGCAATAGAGCACTTGGCACCAGTTAAAAAGAATAATCGAGACTCTTTGTAAAGCATCACATGTGTGGATCCTGAACGGGAATAGACCTCAAATGGAACTATTCAAAAAGTGCAAAAATAAAAGCGGTATTTAAACATGCTGTGCAAACACGAGAGAGACGGACTATAGAACGAAAAGTAGAAAAATAATGGCCGAAAAGAACATCTCCAGACGACCATATTGATAGCAACGAGGCCATGGGTTGGAACGAGGCTGGTTAAAGTTGTACAATGTATTAAAAGCAAACTCTAGGGTTGTTTAGATAACAGAACACCAATCAAGAACGCACACAATCAAACAAACACACACATTTATATATGTATATATATATATATATATATATATATATATATATATATATATATATATATATATATGTGTGTGTGTGTGTGTGTGTGTGTGTGTGTGTGTGTGTGTGTGTGCATGTATGTATTATATATATAT
Organism: Penaeus japonicus; assembly: GCA_017312705.2. Lineage (NCBI taxonomy): Eukaryota > Metazoa > Arthropoda > Malacostraca > Decapoda > Penaeidae > Penaeus > Penaeus japonicus. The sequence goes on from BOPN01000054.1 coordinate 118,377, forward strand.
GTATAAGTATACACAAACACACACACATACACATACACATACACATACACACACACACACATATATATATATATATATATATGTATATATACTTATATTTTTATATACTTACATATTGGTAGACATATACATATTTGTACATGTGTGTGTGTAAATACACTCATACACACATGCATGCATATATTTATGTACCTATATACATATTCTGCTGGCATTAAATAATGTCGTATCAGGTGACCCTGTCTGAAGTGATCCTCTGGAGTGTATTGTTCGTATATGACGGTTACAACAGTTCGTCACGATTGGTAGAAAAGGCATGATTGGGGGATTAAGGATTCTAAGGGCAATAATATGCAATTAATGTTCCGATGCATCATCAGAAATACATCTTGTACTGTGAAATTGTTCGCTTTCATTTCAGCTTTTCTTACATATTATAATTCACATGTTCGAAATGCATAACAGGTGGGTGCAAAAAAAAAAAAAAAAAAAAGAATCTATTCTTATCTACATATATGTACACACACATATGTATATATATATGTATATAACATTTTCCTCCCTAAATAGCCTTTTAAGCATTCCTAGTGTCAGTCTCGTAGCCTTTTCCTTTTGTGTTGAAAACAAAAAGCAAAAAAATCATTCCATTTTTTTTCGCTACAGTAAGGTAGCCCCTCCCTTTTGTGATGAAAGAAAAGAAAACAAAGGAGAAGAAAAAATAACAAACAGTATAACATTCCATTATTTTTAACTGTAAGTATTGGAGAGAAGGTGTAAATATATACTCAATATGGTAAACAAATAATCACAAAATGTAAGAATATCACAGTTTTATATTCAGTCGATCTCTTAGTTTTGATTGCATGAGACCACAAACAACGAAATCATTTACAAAGTCAAAAACTCTTCCTGAATTACATTATTAGCAGAAGCAATACATATGCTTTCAATTTTTTTTTTCTAATTAGTTTCATCCGGAAAATATCTGATTCATTCGTCGTGCAGTGAGCAAAGGTGATGTATTGAATATAATAACTGATCTACATATGATGTGACCTGTCTGTCAACAACTGTTTCACACAGTAAGTACATACGTAATATGGTAAACAAATAATAAAAAATGTAAGAAAATCTCACAATTCTATATTCAGTCGTTCTCTTAGCTTTGATTTCATAAGAAGTCAGCTGGAAAACCCCTTTTCACACAAATATGTTGAAGGAAAAAGTATCAGAGATCGACAAGTATCCTCTGCGACGTATGGAGACGACGGAAATTCATCTCCAGAACCTGACTGAAGATTTTTTCAAGGTTTCTGATTTGCATCACCGGAAAAGCATCTTCATTCGTCGTGCAGTGAGGAAATGTGTTCTATTGAATTTACTAACTGATCTACGGAAGAAGTCCCTTGCTTGTCAACAACTGTTCCAAACATGTGGAAATTTCCTTTCCTCACTTTTGTCTCCTACAATTTTAGTTTCATTAGAGGCAGTAGCATCTCACCTATCTTGGTGACATATGTACACGCTTGAATACTCTAAGAAGTCTTTACAAAGGACTTGCTTAGAATATTGAGGCGTGTAATCAGCAAGATAGGCGAGCTAAGCAACTTTGGATCAGTCAGCTTTGCATGATATATGTGAGATTTCTCCCTTTGATGGCGGTTAGAGAACTCTTTCAGTTCGTCTTTTGGGATTGAAATCTCAGACGTTGAAGTGGCTTTATAGATGCAGTCAGATTGGAGTAGCTGCAGGAAGGCAACGGGGATATAGTGCGACGGAAACGAGTCTGAACGAGTGAATAAAATGTTTAAGTCGATGGAGCGAGTGAATGGAAGGATGTTTAAGTCAAAGGATCGAGTGATCGAGAAGATGTTAAAGTCGATGGAGCGAGCGAATGAGGGATGCTTAACCCGAAGGTGAGGACGGCGAGGTTGTACAGGACGGAGTGCCATCTGTGAGAAACGAGCAAGAGAGGCGGGTGGCGGAGATGAAGGAAGACGAGGACGACACAAGCTGCAGAGGGGGAGGTGTGAGTGTGTAGTGATACGAAAACATCGAATTACGAGATTTGACATCTTGAATGTTCCCGAACAACCTGACAATCCTCCTCCCATCCATTCGACCGCTCCGAACTACCATCCGAGGTCGTTTACCCGGAATGTTTTGGACAACCTCGGGTCGGGTCAGGCGAGGGAGGTCGCAGAGAGAGCATTGGCGCCAAGACGGACAGAACAGCGGACGGAGAGACGGAGTCAGGAGGCGGAGCAGCAGACAGATCGGATCGGCTACCTTTTTGGCGTTATTTCCTTCGACCAACTTTTTATTTTTACAAGATAAGTTACGTACAACCCGTGTGGCAGCTTTATCAATGCGTTCTAACTTATATTTTCCCAGGTGAATTATACGATCCTATTTAAGCAAAGCCTCTTCATATGTAACGTATATTTGAAAGTAAAATCTTAGCATCTCAGTATAAATTCGACTTGTCTGTTTTCCGTAAAATCTTCCCACGCTACCAACCCATCTACTGTAATTTTAAAAGGGCACATAATATGCCTACTAGAGAGCAGACTCGCCCTTACATAAGAATTATTGGCGGCAGCTTGTGGATCGAATTTTAGCATAGATATATTTTTTTTTACTTGGTTCATTTATGCTATTTCATAAGTCTAATTTTTACGGAGTTCGGTATTAGTTTTATGATTCGAGGAACCCCATACGCCTCCCTTTTATTGTGCTATTTTATATTTTAATATTATACTTGCATAATTTCAGTTGTCTGATTACACTGTATTTATTTACTGCAGCATTTATCACATTCCTTGTCCAGAGTGTCTAGTGGATTTTGTGACTCGTAAATTGAATCAGTGAACAGTGAACGTGATGGTCTTAGTGAAAAACCTTGAAAATAAATGGTGATCTCGGACTTTGAAGTGCAGTGCCCGCGTGAGGTGCACTATTAACTTACACTCGCTTTTGGGTTCATTTGTTTGTGTTTTGTTTCGCTGACAGAAATAGTGACTTTTAATTTAGCTTCTTTTTGCGCTCTTTAGCCTTTATTCTTCTATTTTCGATTTCATTGCGTGTTACGCTTAATTGTAGTTTGTGTTTTAATGATCTCCGCTGGTCAGTTTAGAACTTATTTCAGTGTTTCATTTCTTTTGTGAATTTTATGCTTTTGTTTAAGTGCTATACGAGTCTTCTTTTGTGCCCTAATGTTTTAATCCATTGCATCGGAAAATAGTGACCTTAGCTAGGGTTACGCTGTGTGAGCACTTTGATTTAACTTTGAAAAGCCAGAAGGGTACGTCTCGGGACCCCACGCCCGAACGAACAGGCTCAGGTGGAGCTCTTGGTAGTGACTCGCCAGACGTCCAAGGTGCGGTTCAAAACGTGAGGTATTCTTTAACAATATACGAGGAACTGACCGAAGTTCTTCGTGCTTTGCGGACGGAGATGAGGGAGCTTCGGGCAGAAAATCGGGAACTGAGGGCGCAGATAGGTATCCACAGACCTTGGCCCCTTTTGCCGGCACACAGGCACCGGCGTGTCTGACACCTGACGATTATTTCGTACACGGTCCCGCTTGACAGTATCCCGCTATTTCGTGCTGAAGTGTCTGCCAACCAACCACTACGCAAGAACCAAGAGATTGAGACCTGGATTCGTGCGATCGAGAACATCGTGCGGCCCAAGACGGACGAGGATATCTGTTGCTCGATCCTTCACGTGTGCGTGGCGGAGTGCAATCGTCAACAGTCGCCATTTCGACCACATCACCGACTGGAATTCTTCAAGGGCGACTACGGGCCAAGTTCCGAGGAACCTGTTCCAGTGGCGACTTCTACAGACTGCTGTCTGACTACAAGATGACGCCAGACCAAGCACCGGGGACTTTACATGCTCATTGGAGTGGTATCCCAGGGGGTGGAGATCACCCAGAGGCAATCGGTGATCCAGACGAGCTCGTCAAGCGACACTTTTTGACAGGAGTGCCTCAGTGGCTGGGTGAGCTGCTCTCCACATGTGAAAGCGCATCTGTCAGCCACCTGTGTGCCGCCCAGAAAAGCCTGGAATTGCCGCATATTAAAAAGGATGGCGAGCAATCACGTCCTTGCCGTCCCTTCCTGCTCCTCGCCAACCTCAAGCAGCTCCCGTGGAAGCCATTGCTGGACCACCACGGACTCCGCCTCGTCAGCGAAGAGGGAAGTGGTGTCACTTCCACCAACTGCCCAGCCAAAGATGCCCAGCGAGGCCGGGCATCACGGAACGCTGCCCCCGCACAGGGTGCCAACTTCCTTGCTGACCGTAGATGCTATAGTTGCCGACAGCTGGGACATTACGCATCACAGTGCCCCTTTCCAGGCCGCCAGCAGGGCCAAAGATACGTCCCTCCCTCTGCTGGCAACCACTACAATGGGACAACCCCAGGATCTATGCCGCAATCAGACGTTCCAGACGGACTCAGGAGCATCGGAGTCGGGACCGACGATCTACTCCATTGAATCAGCACTAACATCAGGGCGTCCTCTTGTAGACCTGCAGATCCAGGGTCGATCATTCACTTGCTTCTTAGACACTGGGTCTGAAGTCTCCTTGATCAAACCCTCAGCTTTAGCTCTGCTAAAAGCTCGACGTGCCAATACACCCTGGCAGATACGTGAGAGGAGTGAGTGGAACCACTATTGAAGTTGAAGGAGAAGTTACCTTGAACCTTAAAGTGTCGTCTGAAATCTCGTGCTGGCATCGCGTGTCCTGTGTGACTAACATTAATTTCCCAGGTGATCTCTTATTAGGCATGGGATGGATGAAGGTTTGACTTTAAGATTGTCATCTTTAAGGAAACCAAGAAATCATACCTACAGCTCAATGACCACAGGACGCCCATCATCTTCACTGACGAGCCAAGCCTTAGCATTAGTGTCCTCCACACTTCACCTGGCAGAACAGCAACCTGCAGTAAATACGCTGTGGCATAAAGCAAGGATTCCGTCATTGTTCCCGCAAGGTCTGCATGTTTTGTGGCTGCACGAGTACCCAAGGATTGTAACCTGAAAACGGGCATGATTACAGGACGTACCCAAGGACCTCTTAATGCCAGCCATTACTTGTTGCACATGTCTCTGACCAAACTTTGAGTGTCTGGGCTGTGAACAGTGACCAAAACCATCGAATAAGGAGTGGAGCATGCATTGCTATGATCACCGAAATTGCAGAAGTTTCACACAGCAAAATCGGGAGAGGTCATCGCCCTCAAGCACTCTTGCACCTGAACCACACTTCTGTTCCAGATGCAATGACTTATTCGCCTCCAGAAACATTCGAGGAAGATGCATTTGACCTTGATCATGGTTGCTACGACTTTGGTTACACCAGCGACGATTTCACGATCTTCCCCGAAGTGTCTCTGAGCCCATCAGCTGCAGTAGCAGTCATGGATAACCTCCCTATCAACGAGGACATCAGTCAGCAATCTGCCCCAGCCTTTGAGTTTCCTCTCGACCATCTAGAGGAAGGTCAAAGATCACAAACCGAGGAGTTACTGCTTCGTTACAAGCATTTATTTACCGGCACGAAGCAAGACATTGGAGCAGTACCAGGAATCACTCATAAAATCGTAACTCAGGAGGAGAGGCCCGTTGTCAACCGGCAGTGGAGACTTCCTGAATCTACCAAGTCAGTTATACGTCAGGAATGTGATAAGATGTTGGCAGCAGGAGTTGTCGAACCTTCAAGTAGTCCTTGGCTCACCCCAGTACTTAGCAAGAAGGACGGTTCCCTAGATTTTGTGTAGACTACAGGGGACTGACCCAGTTACAGTGGCCGACACTTACCCTCTCCCACGCATTGATGAACTGTTGGACGAGCTCGGAGATACTAACATTTTTACCTGTTTGGATTCGAGAAGCGCCTACTGGAGCATCGAAGTGGAGAAAGCAGACCGACCAAAGACAGCCTTTTCAGATGGCCGGAGGCTCCTGCAATTCGTCCGCCTATCTGGCTAGCCACTGCTCCAACGACCTTCCAAAGGACGATCAACATCGTGCTAAGTAGCGTCCTTGGTAGGCATACTCGCCTATCTCAGATGACGATCATTCACAGCAAGACCTTTGAGGAGCATCTTAGTCATCTGGATGAACCTCCAACCTCCCTTTCGAAGGCAGGATTCAAGCTGAATGTTCAGAAGTGCGATTTTGTCAAGACCAGCATTAAGTTTCTTGGTTTCCGTATCGACGAGAACGGTATACATCCGGATCCTGAGAAGACGCGAAGCATCAGTGAGATGCCTGCACCAAGAACAGTGAAGGGAGTAAGACGATTTCTCGGTGCCACAGGATTCTTCAGGCGGCACGTTCCTCATTACGCCACGATTGCTTCACCCCTGACACGCCTTACCAAGAAGGATGCTAAATTCATTTGGGGAAAGGAGCAGCAGGATGCCTTTGATGATCTTAAGAGAATTCTAACCAGTGACCCTGTATTGCAGAAGCCAGATTTCTCTCGTGAGTTTGAGATTCACACAGATGCATCTAAAGAGGCCCTGGGTGCATGGGGTTCGACAGGCAACGGACCTGATGGTGTGGCCGCGCAGTCTCCTACTACTCGAGGAAATTCAGAGATGCAGAGAGGAGATATCCGGCGATCGATCAAGAAGCCCTAGCCGTAGTTGAGGGTGTAAGAGTTTTCGATCCTTATGTACATGGCAGACCCTTTACCATATACACAGATCATCGCCCTCTCACCTTCGTTTTCCATCGTAAGACCAAGTCCCCACGGATGAGCCGATATGCTCATGAGCTCAGTTATTATAACTTTAAGCTCCTCTTACAAAAGGGAACCTAGAACAGTGTGTGCCTGACTTGCTGTCACGTGACGTTTCCACCCTCTCGCATGACCCCATCATGAACATTGCTGCTGTAGACCTTTCAACCATTGATCCTGCACAGGTGAGGGAGGAGCAGATGAAAGATGAACTGTGGAAAGATGTCATTTTACTGCTGGAAGAAAAGGCATTACCGAAAAGACGAATTCCTCTACCCATCGATGAGTTTGAGTTGAAGGATGGCTGCCTCTACCACATACGTCACCTTCCTGGCAAGCTTATTCATCAGCTGGTGATTCCCCAAGCTCTACGACAAGCTGCCCTGAAGCTTGCGCACTGGCCTCCCCTTGCTACTCATCCAGGTATTTACAGGACATATACAAACCTACGTAATATGTTCTATTTCCCCAACATGTTACGTGAAGTACGTTCCTATGTTCAGACCTGCCATATAGGCGTCAACGACGTCATAGGGAACTGCAGCGGCGAGCACGCCTTCAAACTCCTGGTGACGTGACGTATCCGCTAGAAAAGGTGTCTGCCGATCTCCTCCACCTGCCTGACTCAGACATGGGGTATCGTTATGTCCTGAGCATCATTGATCACCACAGCAGATATTTACAGTTGATTCCTCTTGCTTCACGAGATGTTAACACGGTAACGAACGCATTCATAGAAGATTATGTTACGCTTTTTGGCCCTCCACGGCACTCTCATCGATAATGGAGCCGAGTTCACAGGATACCAGTGTCTGTACCATGCTTTCCATCCGACTTGTTCACTCATCGCCTATCATCCCCAGCTTCTGAATGGGATGATCGAGAGAACGAATCGTGTGGTAAAAGATGCTTTGTACTCTCTCGTTGAACATAAACCTGATTCTTGGCCATCTTTCTTACCGCAGGTACGTCTTGCCATTAATAGTGCTATCCATCGCAGCACAGGAGAGCAGCCATTGTACCTCCTGACAGGCCGCCATGGCCACTTCCCGGTCGGCATCACCAACGACACCGTGTTTGACACCGAGGCTGATGTTGCTGAACGACTGCGTGTGGCCCGCCAGTGTGCAGTGGAAGCAACTCGGCACGCCAGGGAGAACTGGGCGCGGAACTACAATGCCAGAGTACGTCCAGCAAAGTTCAAGCCTGAAGTGGGGATGCTCGTCCTACGTCGGACCAGAGGGAATCGCGGACGTGGCCTGGCTGCAAAATGGGATGGGCCCTATCGAATTACCTGCAAGATCAACCCTGTGACATTTATGTCAAAGTCCCTGCACCACTCTCCAGTCTACAAGGCTCATATCAACCAGATGAAAGCTTATTTCCCTCCAAGTGAGCTTGAGTTTAGTGATGGCCCGCAGCTTCAGCAGGAAGATTCTGTCGACGCCGCTGGCATCACTGTCTTAGATGCCGCCCTTCTCAGCGCAGTCCTTCCCCATGAACAGTAGCAGAGCTCTTGGATAGTATCTACTGCTACAAGCATAAGGCGTTCGAGTCTTTCAGCTGTCGAGTTCCTGAGGGGAGTGCCTTCCGGCGTTGGCTTTATCGGGGAGTTTCGGCGTGTTGGTCTGAGTCCTTCTTGATATGGCTTTTCTTGATATGGGCGGGAATCGTGTTCCTAGTTTTGATTGATTATAAGGTCTCAGTGCTGGTGAACTTTTATCTTATGTGTTCCACCATTTTATATTGCTTTGTCGTTTTATTACTTAAGATATTATGTTCTGTTTTAGTATTCGTATTTACCATTTGAATAATTGTCACTTCTGATGCCTCATTTTTTCAATTATCTTACCTTTAACCCTTCCTACATAAGAGTTATTTCTAATATATATCTAGTGATCCTTCGGTTGCTCAAACCTTTCTGACACATGGCAGGTAGCCATTCAGTGCCTGATCCAGCCGAGCTCTCTCACACAGGTCCAGCTCTGTGGTCGGCCCTGTGGCTACCCAGACCGTAGCGAGATGACCTTCAGCAGCACCTTACAGCCCAGAACTGATGGACACTTGTGGGACCTACGGGTGCTCGCCCATCCTGACGTCGCCCCTTGCAGATGTCCATTCGGAGTTCGGCGCACCTCACCACTTGGAACGGTTCGGCTGGGTGGACATCGCGTGGGATACAGCGACCTACACCACGACGTCAGGCCACGGCTGCGCGCTCCTCACTCAGGCTTGGGGAGGGATGTAGTGATACGAAAACATCGAATTACGAGATTTGACATCTTGAATGTTCCCGAACAACCTGGCCAATCCTCCTCCCATCCATTCGACCGCTCCGAACTACCATCCGAGGTCGTTTACCCGGAATGTTTTGGACAACCTCGGGTCGGGTCAAGCGAGGGAGGTCGCAGAGAGAGTATTGGCGCCAAGACGGACAGAACAGGACGGAGACGGAGTCAGGAGGCGGCGGAGCAGCAAGGACTGACGCTTACCTTTTTGGCGTTATTTCCTTCGACCAACTTTTTATTTTTACAAGATAAGTTACGTACAAACCTGTGTGGTGCTTTATCAATAAAGTGTTCTAACTTATATTTTCCTGTGTGAATTATACGATCCTATTTAAGCAAAGCCTCTTCATATGTAACGTATATTTGAAAGTAAAATCTTAGCATCTCAGTATAAATTCGACTTGTCTGTTTTCCGTAAAATCTTCCCACGCTACCAACCCATCTACTGTAATTTTAAAAGGGCACATAATATGCCTACTAGAGAGCAGACTCGCCCTTACAAGTGTGAGTGTGCGTGCGCGCATGTTCATGTGTCTGTGTTTGTGTGTAGCTATGTGTTTATGCGTGTTTATAATACATTGTTGCCAATAATGACGAGCCGTTTGCGATGATTTGTTCCAAAAATGACAAATGAAAATAATTATCCAGCATTAGCCTAAAGCTTATCGACTTGTGTGGGACTAATTATATCTCAGTACTTCGAAGGCCGATGAAGCCTTCATCTCCTGTCAATCAGGTGGTTCACTCCCGTCCGCTGAGCTTGGTGTGTGCACTAAGAGCCCTCTCCTGTGTATGTGTTTGTATATATATATATATATATATATATATATATATATATATATATATATATATATATATATGTATATATATGAATTATATGTATGTGTATATATATGAATTATATATATATTATATGAACATATTTATACACACATATGTATATATATATATATATATATATATATATATATATATATATATATATATATATACATACACACACACAATGTATGTATGTATGCATGTACCTATATATTATTTTCTCCTTCCAATAATTTCCTCTCATCTAATGTAATCATTTTAATCATTGTTGAACAAAACCAAAAGCGACACCTGGCACTGACACACCTCCTGATGCAAGTGAAAATAACTGGGACAGGAATATAATTGTTAATATTTACAACAAATTACTGAGTATTTGAAATGCATTAAAGTATTGGTGAATGCTGTTAATCAGGAATGGATTTTATTAGTATTAAGGGATGCTATAGGACAAAGTAGTTCCTGGTACCCAGTGTATTTAATAGATCCAAGTGCCATATATCATATACGCCTTGTAGATATGAAATGTGGCAGATATAAGGCTGAAGTCTGGTAAATACGGATTCAGAGAGCGAGAGGTGAGAGTAGCAGAAAGTTCTCTTCCGACGGAAACTTTTCAAGGACCCAGAGCTTTTGTTGATGAACTCACTGTATCAAGAGTAAAGTGACGATTCTCACTCTCTCTAAAGGGAAGTGAGAAGTAATGCAGGAAGGGAAAGAATTCATGCTTATTTTTTCTCTATTTTCAAATATTATTTCTCTCTCTGAACCGGGTTTACTCTTTATTTTGCTTTTTTCCTTGTTTGACACATACATATTTTTTTTACATATATATATATTTATACATATACATATATATTTTTTTATTTTGCCTTGGCGAATACATCTTCTTTTCACACTCTCTACCATTCTTTATCTGTCTTTTCACTCTCTTCTATCTGGGATCCTTTAATGCATTTAATATTCCGCGACTGTTGGCTTCATGTCATAGTTATTTTCCGCGCAGTTTAATTCCTTAGATGAATGAACTGATAGAAATGAAAAATAAAATATGTGTACTTGAGAAGAAAGATAATTTTGAAAGAGAATCAACAACAAAGAAAGTGCGAACCTGAACATGTAAAAGAAACAATGAACAAGAAATGCAGGGTAAAAGAATCCTACAGAAGGACAATGCTTGCAACAGGAAAACACTCCACAGGCAGCTTGTCAATGTCGCAAAAGAGATGATGGATATGAAGAGGAAATTGCAAAGGATGCAATACTACGCAGGGAAGAGATAAAACTTGAGTTAACATGAATAGCAACAACAGAATCCAAGGGGAATGTGACGACTGCTGATTGACTGATGAGACATTTGACAAAAGTTGAAAGCTAAGGAATTAGATTAATGGCTTTGGCTAATTAGAATATACACAAAGGAAATCATCTCTCCTGTTACATACATTAAACATACGTTATTCTTGATACGAAACAGTACCAAGATCTAAGCTAAACATCTTTCCTTATTCATCTTCTTGGTCGTTGCACTATTTTGTGCACTTGCACTCTGTAATTAACTATTAACTTTCATGCAACTTCTGCTGCCTGCGATTGTATTACAGATGACCAAGTGGTGTTGCAAAGCTTTATGGAAAAAATACAACAGTAGAGTAGTATTAATGATAATAAAGATAATAGTAATAGTAGTAGTAATAACAATAACGATACTAATAAAAACAGCAGCAATATCAATAACGGTGCTGATAATGATAATGATTATGATGATAATGACAAAATATATGATGGTAATAGTAATGATATCATCATACTTGTCAGTATTGTCATCATCACACTTATTATTAATATTATTGATACAATTATTATCTATTATTAATGTGTCGTACTATACTCGAATGTTGAGTAAATATATGCTTAAGAATTTAATTCAATAACTGAGTTAATAAGCTAGCCAAAAAGTGTTTATATGTGCCTAAGTAATGATACTCGTTACACTGAGTCAGTTCTGAAATCTACGTACCTCCTCCTACTTCCGCCTCCATTGTTAAAAGTTACTGACAACTGCATGCATCACATTTTCTAAACATTTACGCAACTCCAATATTTATTGATATCAATAATCATATCTCAAAGGTTACAACTGAGAGATATCGCTAATATCATAACGGTTATGATTCATATCTCATAAATACGATAACGTGATGTCATATTATAAGGAGTTATATCAAGATTACGTAACTGGTGATAATTCGGCACTTGCCTATTACTAGTAGTTAGTGGGATGAATAAACCTGCATTTCAGCACAAAGAATCACATTCCATCGTGTTATTTTGATCATACAGGTTTTGTCTCTCATCTAATCTCTCGAGTCATATAGACATGTCACGAAAAGAAAACATAAGAAATTGTGTCATATTTTCACTCGCATCAGCCAAGAGGTGTACGAAGTTTCGGTCAGTTCTGTTAGATTTCATCCAACAGTTACCAGTCTTGTATACACAGACTATGTGGCTCTGAGCGATAACTATCGAAACTGGACGAAAATGTAAACAACAAGAAAGTAAAAGCCGCCATTAAAAATATTTCCTTGCACACCCCAACGATCACCTTACGCCATCGCGCACCACAGTTTCGGAACCGCTGATGTTATTGATAATGGTTAAAGCAAGTACTGGATTTATTGATATCGGAATTGATATTGATATCAATGATTATGGTAATGATACAGCTGGGGAAGATGAATAATAAATGTACTGATGACAGTTGTTGCTACAACTTTGATTATTGTTATCATCATTATCATTATTATTCTCACTATGATGATCATGACCATTGCTATTATCATTATCATCATCACTAATATCAGTTTTATAACTATAATTATCATTAACATTACTATTATTACCATTATTATCATTATCACTCTTTTTCCATCTATTCCTCTCTCGGTGTTCCTTCTTTGGTATTTTCTTCATATATCACCATTCCTCGCATTGACATCCTTTGGCTTTTTTTTCCTTTATTATTTTTTTCTTTTCACTTTTAAAATCTTTGCCTTCTGTTTCTAAGCTCTCTTCCTCATTTCTTGCTCGTGGCGACCCACTTAAGCAACTTTCGTATTCATTTTTCCTTCAAGCACGTGGAAAGAATAATCTGGTTATGATTATGCAAATTATCTGTTTTACTTGTTTCTTTTTGATGTGTTATATAGCTTTATCAATGTATTTTTGCTTTTGATATTACCTTTATTTTCTTTGATCAAATATTAGAAAAGCGATATCACATGCATTATGACACTGGCAAGGGTGCTTTAAAGCCAGTGTTTCATCTCGTACCACATGCATACTTATTGCATTGTAATAAGATCTGTTAAAAAGCTTGATAGAACCTATCTGAAATCTCGGAGAAAAGCATGCAATTTATTATCAGATAATGATTTTCCTTTATCTAACTGTTTCCTGATTATAATCGTCATGATTATATAAATTGATATTTCCGTAAAATGTGATAATATTAAACAAAATCTTTCACGTTTAAATTATCCACGGTCCGATGTATACGTATAAGTATATGTATATGTATGCATGTATGTTTGTATATATATATATATATATATATATATATATATATATATATATATATATATATATATATTCATATATATATATATATATATATATATTCATATATATATATATATATATATATATATATATATATATATATATATATATATTATATATATGTATATATATATATATATATATATATATATATATATATATATATATATATATATATATATATATATATATATATATATATATATATATGCATATATATATATATATATATATATATATATATATATATATATATATATATATATTTATATATATATATACATATATATAATATATATATATATATATATATATATATATATATATATATATATATATATATATATATATATATATATATATATATATATATATATATATATATATATATATATATATATATACATATATGCATATATATATATATATATGTATATATATATGCATATATATGCATATGCATATGTATATATATGCATATATATGCATATATATACATATATATGTATATATATAAATATATATACATATATATGTAAATATATATATACATATATATATATATATATATATATATATATATATATATATATATATATATATATATATATACATACGTTATTATTCGCATGTAAGTTATAAATTTCTTTATAAAGATAATACCAATGATAGTGATGATGTAAATAGAAATGATATCGATAACAGCAATAACAATAGTAGCAACAACAGTAATAGTGATAATCATGATAATAGTAAATAACGGTAATGATAATAAACATAATGATAATAGTAAGGATAATAATGATAAAATGATTATGATTATGATAATGATGAAAATAAGGATAATAATAATATTAATATTGATAATAATAATGATAGATAAAAGGAAGGATAAAGAAAGATGTTTATACCTTAGGTCCTGGTAATGTTTCGCATGATAGATAACTATAAACATAAAAAAAAGAAAAAAGAAAAACAGAAGAAAACAAGTAAAATATGTATTCTTTTCCCTTCCTGCATTGCTTTTTTACTTCGCTTCATAGAGAGTGAGAATCGTCCTTTTTCTCTTGATACAGTGAGTCCTGTAAACTTTTTCGCTCTCTGTGTCTCTCTCTTTCTCTGAATCCTTGGACACTTGGACATGGGCGCACGCACACTCACACCTCACCCTCTACAGCTTGTAGAGGGTGAGGGTGCTCGTTTCTCACAGATGGCACTCCGTCCCGTACAACCTTGCTGTCCTCACCTTCGGGTTAAGCATCCCCCATTCCCTCGCTCCTTCGACTTAAACATCCTTCCATTCACTCGCTCCTTCGACTTAAACGTCTTATTCACTCGCTCAGACTTGTTTCTCTCGAACTATATCCCCGTTGCCTTCCTGCAGCTACTCCAATCTGCCTGCATCGCTAAAGCCACTTCAACGTCCGAGACTTCAGTCCCAAAAGACGAACCGCAAAAAAAATCCAAGGGAGAAATCTCACATTTATCATGCAAAGCTGACTGATGCAAAGTGACTTGCTTAGCTCGCCTATCTTGCTGATTGCACGCCTCAATATTCTAAGCAAGTCCTTTGCAAAGACTTCTTAGAGTATTCATGCGTGTAAATATATCACCAAGATAGGCGAGATGCGTAGGAAACAAAAGTAAAGAAAGGGAATTTCCACATGTTTGGAACAGTTATTGACAAGCAGGAACAGCTTTATATATACATACATACATATATATATATATATATATATATATATATATATATATATATATATATATATACATATGTTTGCATATACATAAATACATGCATATAATGCACACACACATACATATATATGTATATATATACATATATACTATATATATATATATATATATATATATATATATATATATAAATATATATATATATATTTATATATATATATATATATATATATATATATATATATATATATATGATATGTATATACATACACACATACCAATATATATATAAACACATATATAAGTATATATATATATATATATATATATATATATATATATATATATATATATATATATATATATATATATATATATATATATATATATATATATATATATATGATATGTATATACATACACACATACCAATATATATATATAAACACATATATAAGTATATATATATATATGTATATATATATATATACATATATGTATATATATATATATATATATATATATATATATATATATATATGTATATATATATATATATATATATATATAATCATTTGTTGTAATCATTTTAATCATTGTTGATGAAAAACGAAAGCAACACCTGGTGTAGACACACTTCCATATTCAAGTAAAAGTAACTGAGACAGGAATATAATCGTTAATAGTTAGAGCAAATTACTGAGTGTTTGAAATGCGTTGAAGCGTTGATGAATGTTGTTAATCGGGAATGGACTTTAATGGGATTAAAGGATGCTGCAGGACAAAGGGTTCATATTACACAGAAAATGGTGACATTTGAAACAGGCAATAACAGAACACCAGTGCATCTAACCATAATTCAAGTTTTATATGTCATATACGCCTCGAGAGGATAAGAAATAAGAGCGAAAAAGAGTGGGAGAAAGTTTTTTCCTTTCTGACGAAAATGATCTCTTTTGACCGAGAGTTTTGTTTACAGGACTCACTGTATCAAGAGAAAAAGGACGATTCTCACTCCCTCAGGCGAAGTGAGAAGTGATGCAGGGAGAGAAAAGAATAAATATTCTTGTTTCCTCTATTTCTTTCCTCTCAAAACCAGTTTTACAGATTACAGTCTCTCATTTAATAACTTGAGACATATAGGCATGTCACGAAAAGAAAACATAAGAAATTGTGTCATATTTTCACTCGCATCAGCCAAGAGGTGTACGAAGTTTCGGTCAGTTCTGTTAGATTTCATACAACAGTTACCAGTCTTGTATACACAGACTATGTGTCTCTGAGCGATAACTATGGAAACTGGGCGAAAATATAAACTGTACGAAAGTGAAAGCCGCCATTAAATATATTTCCTTGCACACCCCAACGATCACCTTACGCCATCGCGCACCATGGAAAAATACAACAGTAGAACAGCATTAATGATTATATAGATAATAGGAATAGCAGTAGTAATAACAATAATGATGGTAATAAAAAACAACAGCAATATTAATAATGATGATGATAATGATGATAATAATAATGATGATAAAAATGACAAGATATATGATAGTAATAGTAGTGATAGTGATAATGATTATGACAACATTAATGATAATGATAATGAATATCACCATCATACTTGTCAGTATCATCATCATTAACCTTATTTTTGATGTTATTGATACAATTATTATTTATTATTAATACGTCGTACTATATCTCGAATATTGATTAAAAAGACGCTTGAGAATTTAATTTATTGACTGAGTTAATGAGCTGGCCAGAAAGTGTTCATATGCATAAGTAATGATACTCGTTACACTGAGTCAGTTCTGAAATCTACGTACCTCCTCCTACTTCCGCCTCCATTGTCGTAATAGATTATTAATCCGTTTTGCCCCAACTATTTTATCCTCATTGTCATTATTCATCATTATTTTCGTTATCATTCGCATGTAAGTTTTACATTTCTTTATAAAGATAATACCAATGATAGTGATAATGTAAATAGAAACGATATCGATAACAGCAATAACAATAGTAGCAACAATGATAATAAACATAATGATAATAGTAAGGATAATAATGATAATAACACCAATGATTATGATAATGATGAAAATAAGGATAATAATAATATAAATATTGATAATAATAATTATGATAGATAAAAGGAGGGATAATGAAAGATGTTTATACCTTAGATCCTGGTAATGTTTCATATGATAAATAACTATAAACATAAAAAAAAGGAAAATAGCAAAAAAGGAGAAAGCAAGTAAAATATGTATTCTTTTCTTTTCCTGCATTGTTTTTTTTTTACTTCGCTTCATGGAGAGTGAGAATCGTCCTTTTTCTCTTGATATAGT
The DNA here is from genome assembly GCA_017312705.2 of Penaeus japonicus. Lineage (NCBI taxonomy): Eukaryota > Metazoa > Arthropoda > Malacostraca > Decapoda > Penaeidae > Penaeus > Penaeus japonicus. Next base: position 135,925 of record BOPN01000054.1, read on the forward strand.
GAGTCCTGTAAACAAAGCTCTCGGTCCAAAGAGAAAGATTTCATCAGAGATGAAAGAACTTTCTCTCTCCCACTCTCTTTCGCTCTCTGTGTTTCTCTCTTTCTGACCCTCCTTTTTTTTCTTTTTTCCAAATTTCGTTATATTCTAATCTTATATCTGCCTTATTTCTTATCCCCCCCGTGGCGTATATGACATATAACACTTGGATCGTGGCTAAATGCCCTGATGTTGTGTTAGTGCCTGTTTCACTTTCCGTGTTATATAAACCTTTGTCCTGTAGCATCCTTTAATCCAATTAAAATCCATTCCTGATTAACAACATTCATCAACAATTTAACGCATTTCAAACACTCAGTAATTTGTCCTATTGATAATTATATTCCTGTCTCAGTTACTTTTACCTGCATCATGAAGTGTGCCAACGCGAGTTGTTGCTTTCGTTTTTGATCAACTGTGATTAAATTATAGGGAGGAGAAAATAAAAAATAGGTACATGCACACACACACACACACACACACACATATATATATATATATATATATATATATATAATATATAATATATATAAATATTTATACATATATATAGAGAGAAACTCTTTATTAGCGGAAGTGTGAACCACTCTGATTTACGGGGAGATGAAAGGCTTCATCGGCCTTCGGGAAATGCAGGTCGTCGCCGGGAATATAATTAGTCCCGCACATCCTTCCATTCACTCGCTCCTTCGGCTTAAACATCTTATTCACTCGCTCAGACTTATTTCTGTCGCACTATATCCCCGTTGCCTTCCTGCAGCTACTCCAATCTCTCTGCATCTATAAAGCCACTTCAACGTCGGAGATTTCAACCCTAAAAGACGAACTGAAAGAGTTCTCTAACCGCAATCAAAGGGAGAAATCTCACATTTATCATGCAACACTGACTGATCCAAAGTGACTTGCTTAGCTCGCCTATCTTTCTGATTACACTCCTGAATATTCTAAGCGAATCCTTTGCAAAGACTACTTAGAATATTCAAGTGTGTAAATATGTCAACAAGATAGGCGAGATGCTGTTGTCACTGACTTTGTTAATAAAACTAGGACTGTGGGATACAAAAGTGAGAAAAGGAAATTTCCACTTGTTTTGAACAATTATTGACAGACAAGGCACCTCATACATTTTCTTACATTTTTATGATTATTTGTTTAGCATATTGAGTATATAGTCAGTTACTCCTTAGCTCCACTACTTACAACTAAAAACAATGGAATGTTATTTTGTGTTTGTTTTTATCACACACACAGACATACACATTGACACACATGATGAACTTCCACGGAGGAAAGAAACACATAGAGATAAATGAAAAAGAATCCTGAAGAAAGAAGTTGACAGTAGCAGGAAAACACTCCACTGGTAGTTTGTCAATGTCACGAAGGAAGTGTTGGACGGGGAGAGGAGCTGCCAAGGGAAGCAATACAGGCATGTCTATTTATCTATATTTTTCTATCTATACATAAACACACAAGGATAAGCCAAATTTGCGGAGCAGATGCTACGTCGGGCAAACCCGAGAGAGACGGACTATAGAACGAAAAGTAGAAAAATAATGGCCGAAAAGAACATCTCCAGACGACCACATTGATAGCAACGAGGCCGTGGGTTGGAACGAGGCTGGTTAAAGTTGTACAGTGTATTAAAAGCAAACTCTAGGGTTGTTTATTTAACAGAACACCAATCAAGAACGCACACACACAAACAAACACACACATTTTTATGTATATATGTATATATATATATAATATATATACATATATACATATATATTCATATATATACACAAGATATATACACTGTATATATATATATATATATATATATATATATATATATATATATATATATATATATATATATGTGTGTGTGTGTGTGTGTGTGTGTGTGTGTGTGTGTGTGTGTGTGTGTGTGTGTGTGTGTGTATATACACACACACACGTATATATATATATATATATATATATATATATATATATATATATATATATATATGTACACATGTATATATACTTATATTTATATATACACACATATTGATAGATATATACATATTTGCATATATATCTATGTTTCTATATACATATTCATGCATGTATGTTGAATATATTCTGCTGGCATTAAACAATGTCGTATCAGCTGACCTTGTTTGAAGTGATCCTTCATATACACATACATACATACATACATATATATATATATATATATATATATATATATATATATATATATGTGTGTGTGTGTGTGTGTGTGTGTGTGTGTGTGTGTGTGTGTGTGTGCGCACATAAATAGGGACATGTTATATATATTGGTTTGTATATACATGTATATTAATTCATTCACACACACACCTTATCATTATTCATACATTTCATTGTTATTTGCATAGAGATTATAAATTTCTTTATAACCATATCACCACTATTAGTACCAATGATAATGATGATGAAAAAAGAAATTATATTGATAACAGTAATAAGAATAATAGCAATAATGGTAATAATGATAATTATAATGATAATAATAATGGTAATGATAATTAACATGATGATAATAGTAAGGATAATGATGATAATAATAATGATGATTATGATAATGATGAAAATAATGATAATGATAATGTTGATATTGATAATGATAGATAAAATGAAGGATAAACTACTGTAAACACATTTTCTTTGTTGTCGTTTCTCTCTTTCAAAGTTAACTTTTACTTCTCTGTCTATTTCTCTGAAACGCTTTTTACCACACATAGTTATTTTTCAATCATATATCTACCTTATTTCTTATCCTTCTGAGGCGTATAAGATATATAAGACTTGAATTGTGGTTAAATGCACTGATGTTCTTTATTACCTGTTTCGAATATCCCCACTTTCCGTGTAATATAAAGCCTTTGTCCTGTAGCATCCTTTAATCCCATTAAAATCCATTCCTGATTAACAGCATTCACCAACACATTAACTTCATTCCAAATGAATTTGTCCTAACTATTAAAAATCATGATCCTGTCTCAGTTACTCTTACTTGCACCAGGAAGTGTGTCAGCGCGAGGTGTTGCTTTCGCTTTTGATCAACAATGATTAAAATGATTACCTCAGATGAGAGGAAATTATAGGGAGAGAATAATGTATAGGTACATGCATACACACACACAAATACACACACACACACACATACACACACTCATACACACACACATATATAAAAAGAGAGAGAGAGAGAAAGAGAAAGAGCGAGAACGAGAGCTCAGCGGACGAGAGTGAACCACTCTGATTGACTGGGAGATGAAATGGTGGTCGTCGCCAGGAATATAATTAGTCCTGAACCGATAATCCTTAGTCTCATGTAAGATGATTATTTTCATTTGTCAGTCTTGGAACAATAAATCATCGAAAACGGTTCGTCATTACTGGTAACATTGTATTCTATACACACATAAGCACACATCCACACACACACACAGACACATGAACATGCGCGCACGCACACTCACACTCACGCCTTACCCTCTGCAGCTTGTGTCGTCCTCGTCCTTCTTCATCTCCGCCACCCGCCTCTCTTGCTCGTTTCTCACAGATGGCACTCCGTCCTGTACAACTTCGCCGTCCTCACCTTCGGGTTAAGCATCCCCCATTCACTCGCTCCTTCGACTTAAACATCTTATTCACTCGCTCAGACTTGTTTCTGTCGCACTATATCCCCGTTGCCTTCCTGCAGCTACTCCAATCTGCCTGTATCTCTAAAGCCACTTCCACGTCTGATACGTCAATCCCAAATGACGAAAGAGTTGTCTAAACCTCAATGAAATGAAGAAAGACTTCAATCCCAAAAGACGGACTGAAAGAGTTCTCTAACCGCAATCAAAGGGAGAAATCTCACATTTATCATGCAAAGCTGACTGATCCAAAGTGACTTGCTTAGCTCGCCTATCTGGCTTATTGCACGGCTGAATATTCTAAGCGAGTCCTTTGCAAAGACTTCTAAGAGTATTTTTGCGTGTGAATATGTCAGCAAGATAGGCGAGATGCTGTTGTCACTTTGTTAATAAAACTAGGACTGTCGGAGACAAAAGTAAGGAGAGGGAATTTCCACATGTTCGAAACAGTTGTTGACAGACAGGGCATCTCTTATGTAGATAAGTTAGTAAATTCAGCAGAACACCTTCCCTCACTGCACGACGAATGGAGATGCTTTCCAGATGAAGCTAACCAGAAACACTTGAAAGCAAATCTATTGCTTCTGCTAATGATACTATTCAGGAAGATTTTTGAATTTGTGAATGATTCCGGTGCTTGTAGTTTCTTCGAGAAAAAATCTTCAGTCAGGTTCTGAAGTTGAATTAACGGTATCTCCATACGTCGGAAAGGATTCTCGTCGATCTTTGATACTTTTTCCTTCAGCATATTTGTGTGAAAAAGGGTTTTCCAGCTGACTTCTCATGCAATCAAAACTAAGAGATCGACTGAATATAGAACTGTGAGATTTTCTTACATTTTATGATAATTTGTTTACCATTTTGAGTATGTACAACTAAAGTCAATGGAATGTTCTGTGTTCGTTTCATTTTTTTCTTTTATCACAAAAGGGAGGGGCTTCTTGATTGACACACACACATGCACACACACACACACACACACACACACACACACACACACACACACACACATACACACATTGGCACACATGATAAACTTCCACGGAGGAAAGAAACACCAATAGAGAGATAAAAGGAAAAAGAATCACCAAGAAAGAGGTTGGCAACAGCAGGAAAACACTCCACTGGTAGTTTGTCAATGTCACGAAGGAAGCGTTGGACGGGGAGAGGAGCTGCCAAGGGAAGCAACACAGCGGAGTGAAAAGAGAAACGGCTATTGTACTATTGACAACTGAGTAAATGGATAGATAACAACAGGCAAATCTCTCTATCTATATTTTTCTATCTATATATAAACACAAACACCAATATACCTATGTGGCCTTATTATCCTATTCATTAGTTTCCTTACGTGTTAACTTGTCAAAATTTCATGCTACTTCGATTGATTGCAGATTCGATTGCAGGACAGTCTTTAGGTGTTACAAGATAGTATGGTAAGATAATAGCAATGGATGTGAAGTGAAATATAATGATAATAAAATTAATGATGTGATAATAATGATGATAATAATAATAATGTCAATGTCATTGATTGTCAAAACCATAGAGACCGAATAACTCCCAGTGACGTAATTAACAATTATTCTCACTAACTAGCAATTATGCTTTTATATTGATAGCATGTCAATATTAATTTTAAATCTAGAGAGTAAATTGCAAACATATTTCCTGGAAACAAGAAGATGAAAAAGAAATTACGTACGTCAGTATCTCTTTCATCGTCAATTCGGAGGCATTCGACCGCATACAAGCCATAAAGAGCTGGCAGAAAATCGGGTTAATATTCTGTGTAAACCAGGAATATGAATCAACGGATTGGGCTTGAAAACTGGGTTTCTAAAAGGCTCAAACTAGTGAGGGGAGTCTATCAGGGGAAGATGATGCCACGTCATTGCAAATGGAATATGAGAGTAGTTTGGCATGAGTTTGAGAAGATTGAAGATTCGGGTTGAGGATTGAGTGGTGATTCTTATAATCTTTCTTCTTTTTATTTATTTATTTTTTATCTACAGATTTACATTTTGTAATCTATTCTATAGATATAAAATGATATTGACATGTTATCAATATGAATATGAATATGTTATGAATATATATGCATATGCACTCTGCAGGTGAATGACAAAGCACTCTACTGGAAAAGGCGCTATGTTGCCAGATAAGATAGCAGTTTAGAAATCCTGCTGGATTTCATCTTCCGATTGGCGTGTGTGACACAATCCTATTTGAAGAGTTACAAAGGAAATAATAAAAGATACAGACTGAAAAATACTATGTTGCTGGCAATCGTGATAGATGGGGATAGTCAGTGTAATTAAACACGACATAATGGAGCACTTGGCACCAGTTAAAAAGACGATAGGAAAATCAAGATGAAAAAGAATCATGAAAGCAAAATGGAAAGGTAGCGAAGATCCAGTGAATTAAAGGATCGTGTAGAGTAATCAAGACTCTTTGTAAAGCATTACATGAGTGGATCCTGAACGGGAATAGACCTCAAATGGAACGATTATAAAAGTGCAAAAATAAAAGTGGTATTTAAACATGCTGTGCAAACACGAGAGAGACGGACTATAGAACGAAAAGTAGAAAAATAATGGCCGAAAAGAACATCTCCAGACGACCATATTGATAGCAACGAGGCCGTGGGTTGGAACGAGGCTGGTTAAAGTTGTACAGTGTATTAAAAGCAAACTCTAGGGTTGTTTAGATAACAGAACACCAATCAAGAACGCACACACACACACACACACACACACACACACACACACACACACACACACACACACAAACACACACACACACACACACACACACACACACATATATATATATATATATATATATATATATATATATATATATATATATACATACATATATACATATATATATATATATATATACATGTATATATATATATATATATATATATATATATATATATATATATATATATATATATATATATATACATATATATGTATATATATTGTGATGGGTATAAGATTACTCTAATATCCACACATAGAAAATAAAGGGTTAGCGTCAAAATACAGCAGGTGATACGATAACAATATATTATAGATTCAAAATAATCACAGTATTATGACACGGTATAATATATATATATGACAAGGAATGACTCTGAAAGTAAAAGATCAAGATTAGCACTGGCACACAAATCGTAGGTACAGATGTGTTGGAGGTCAGTGAGTGCGGTTGAGGTCAGAAGACCAAGTGAGTCCTTGCTACAGCCAACACATCTTAGGTCGGCTAGTTAGGCGGAGGATGACCCGCCTACATGAGAAATAGGTGGAGCTAATCCAAGTGTCAGCCTAGGTCGCTATTTCCTGATTGGTTAGCTTTGGGTCACCACATTCTAAGGGTCCGCCCTTCAGTCAGTCTCTAAGGGTGATTTTCCTATGATGCGGGAATGACCAGATTCTCACGAAGAACCGAAGTCGCATGTGCTGCCCTGTGTGTGTGTGTGCATATAGAGAGGGATATGTTATATGTATTTGTAAGTATATATATGTATATTAATTTATTCACACACACCTTATCATTATTTATAATTAATTTCGTTATTATTTGCATAGAAGTTATAAATTTCTTTATAATCATATCACCACTATTAATACCAATGATAATGATGATTAAAATATAAATGATATTGATAACAGTAATAACAATAATAGCAATAATGATAATAATGATAATCACATTAATAGTAATAATGGTAATGATAATCATAACAATAGTAATAATGGTAATGATAATAAGCATGCTGATAATGGTAAGGATAATAATGATAATAATAATAATTATGATAATGATGAAAATAATGATAATGATAATGTTGATATTGATAATAATAGATAAAATGAAGGATAAAGAAAGATGTTTATACCTTAGAGCCTAGTAATGTTTCGTATGATAAATAACTGTAAACACTCAGTTTGCAATTGGCATTTTCTTTGTTGTCGTTTCTATCTTTCAAAGGTATTTTTACTTTCATGCACAATTTTTTTGAACTGCATGGAAAAAGTGAAATGAGAAGCCAACAATAACGAGAGAAAAGACAAAAAATGGGGGTGAATGAGAAAAGATGTATTCGCTGAGACAAAAGACAAAAAATGTAAGAATAAAGAAAAGAGTAAATCCGTTTCAGAGAGAGAGAGAGAGAGAGAGAGAGAGAGAGATAAGAATAGAGAAAATAAGAAACATGTGTATTTTCTCTTCCCTTCCTGTATCGCTTTTCAGTTCGCTTCAGGGAGAGAATCGTCCTTTTTCTCTTGATACAGTGAGTCCTGAAAACAAAGCTCTCGGTCCAGCGAGAAAGTTTTCGTCAGAGAGGAGAGAACTTTCTCCCACTCTCTTTCGCTTTCTATTTCTCTGAATCGCTTTTTACCACATATCGTTATATTTCAATCTTATATCTACCTTATTTCTTATCCTCCTGAGGCGTATAAGATATATAAGACTTGAATTGTGGTTAAATGCACTGATGTTCTGTACTGCCTGTTTCAAATATCCCCACTTTCCGTGTAATATAAAGCCTTTGTCCTGTAGCATCCTTTAATCCCATTAAAATCCATTCCTGATTAACAGCATTCACCAACACATTAACTTCATTCCAAATGAATTTGTCCTAACTATTAAAAATCATGTTCCTGTCTCAGTTACTCTTACTTGCATCAGGAAGTGTGTCAGCGCCAGGTGTTGCTTTCGCTTTTGATCAACAATGATTAAAATGATTATATCAGATGAGAGGAAATTATAGGGAGAGAATAATGTATAGGTACATGCATACATACATACACACACACACAACCGCACACACACACATATAGAGAGAGAGTAAGAGAAAGAGCGAGAACGAGAGAGAGAGACTCTTAATTAGTCCGCATGCAAGCTCAGCGGACGAGAGTGAACCACTCTGATTGACAGGGAGATGAAAGGCTTCATCGGCCTTCGGGAAATGGTGGTCGTCGCCGGGAATATAATTAGTCCCGAACTGAAATTCCGATAATCCTTAGTCTCATGCAAGATAATTATTTTCATTTGTCAGTCTTGGAACAATAAATCATCGCAAACGGTTCGTCATTACTGGTAACATTGTATTTCATACACGCATAAACTCACAGCTACACACAAACACAGACACATGAACATGCGCGCACGCACACTCACACTCACGCCTCACCCTCTGCAGCTTGTGTCGTCCTCGTCCTTCTTCATCTCCGCCACCCGCCTCTCTTGCTCGTTTCTCACAGATGACACTCCGTCCCGTACAACCTCGCCGTCCTCACCTTCGGGTTAAGCATCCCCCATTCGCTCGCTCCATCGATTTTAACATCCTCTCGATCACTCGATTCTTTGACTTAAACATCCTTCCATTCACTCGCTCCTTCGACTTAAACATTTTATTCACTCGCTCAGACTTGTTTCTGTCGCACTATATCCCCGTTGCCTTCCTGCAGCTACTCCAATATGCCTGCATCTATAAAGCCACTTCAACGTCTGATATATCAATCCACAATGATGAAAGAGTTGTCTAAACCTCAATGAAATGAAGAAAGACTTCAATCCCAAAAGACGAACTGAAAGAGTTCTCTAACCGCAATCAAAGGGAGAAATCTCACATTTATCATGCAAAGCTGACTGATCCAAAGTGACTTGCTTAGCAAAGACTTCTTAGAGTAATTAAGCGTGTGAATATGTCAGCAAGATAGGCGAGATGCTGTTGTCACTGACTTTGTTAATAAAACTAGGACTGTCGGAGACAAAAGTAAGGAGAGGAAATTTCCACATGTTCGAAACAGTTGTTGACAGACAGGGCATCTCTTATGTAGATAAGTTAGTAAATTCAGCAGAACACCTTCCCTCACTGCACGGCGAATGGAGATGCTTTCCAGATGAAGCTAACCAGAAACACTTGAAAGCAAATGTATTGCTTCTGCTAATGATACTATTCAGGAAGATTTTTGAATTTGTGAATGATTCCGGTGCTTGTAGTTTCTTCGAGAAAAAAAAAAAAAAATCTTCAGTCAGGTTCTGAAGTTGAATTAACGGTATCTCCATACGTCGGAAAGGATTCTCGTCGATCTTTGATACTTTTTCCTTCAACATATTTGTGTGAAAAAGGGTTTTCCAGCTGACTTCTCATGCAATCGAAACTAAGAGATCTACTGAATATAGAACTGTGAGATTTTCTTACATTCTATGATAATTTGTTTACCATTTTGAGTATGTAGTTACTCCTTGGCTCCACTACGTACAACTAAAGTCAATGGAATGTTCTGTGTTTGTTTCGTTGTTTTTTTTTTTTTTTGTCACAAAAGGGAGGGGCTTCGTGACACACACACACACACACACACACACACACACACACACACACACACACACACACACACACACACACACACACACACACACACACACACACATACACACATTGGCACACAGGATAAACTTCCACGGAGGAAAGAAACACCAATAGAGAGATGAAAGGAAAAAGAATCACCAAGAAAGAAGTTGACAGTAGCAGGAAAACACTCCACTGGTTGTTTGTCAATGTCACGAAGGAAGCGTTGGACGGGAGAGGAGCTGCCAAGGGAAGCAATACGGCGGATGAAAAGAGAAACGGATATTGCGATATTGACAACTGAGGAAATGGATAGAAAACAACAGGCATATCTATTTATCTATATTTTTCCTATCTATATATAAACACACAAGGATAAGCCAGATTTGCGGAGCAGATACTATGCCGGGCTTGTATGCACTGAGGCGAGCCCGCCTGTGTCAGCTTGTGAGAGAATGTACCAACGAGTGTTGACTCGATCTGAGCTTGGTCCTTACCCAACGCAGTGCCCAGCGACGCCAGTAACCGCCAGATGACAGTGGAAACTCACGAGTTTGGACGGGACTCGATCTGCCGACCACGGGGATGTGAAGTCGACACGCTACCACTGAGCTACCAGACGGCTCTTTTATAAACACACACACCAATATACCTGTGTGGCCTTATTATCCTATTCATTGGTTTGTTTACGTGCTAGCTTGTCAAAATTTCATGCTACTTTGATTGATTGCAGATTCGATTGCAGGACAGTTACAATATAGTAGGGTAAGAATACGCTGGCTTAATAATAATAGCAATGGTGATGAAGAGAAAAATAATGATAATAACATTACATATAATAATCACAATAATAATTATAATAATAATGATGATGTAGCTTTTCTTCATTGTCAAAACGACAAACACCGAATAATTCTCATTAACGTAATTAACTTTATATTGATAGCATGTTATTTATAATATTAAATCAAGAGAGTAAATTGCAATTATATTTCCTGGAAACAAGATGAAGAAAAAGAAATTTGGTTCATTTGTACATCTGTTTCATCGTCAATTCGGAGGCATTCGACCGCATACAAGCCATAGACAGCTGGGAGAAAATCGGGTTAATATTCTGTGTAAACCAGGAATATGAATCAACGGATTGGGCTTGAAAACTGGGTTTCTAAAAGGCTCAAACTAGAACGGGGAGTCTATGAGGGGAAGATAATGCCACGTCATTACATATGGAATATGAGAGTAGTTTGGGAAGAGTTTGAGGGGAGTAAAGATTTGGGTTGAGAATTGAATGATGATTCTTATCTTTTTATTTATCTATATATATTTTTTTCTACAGATTTACAATTTGTAAGTCATTCTCTAGATGTAAAGCTAATATTGACATGTTATCAATATGATGTTTGATATATGCATATGCCCTCTGCAGATGAATGACAAAAAACTCGACAAATAAGTTGCCAGATAAGGTAGCAGTTTCGAAATCCTCCTGGATTTCATCTTCCGATTGGTGTGTGTGACACAAAGGGAATAAAAGATACAGACTGAAAAATACTATGCTTCTAGCAATCGTGATAGGTGGGGATAGTCAGTGAAATGAAACACGAGGCAATAGAGCACTTGGCACCAGTTAAAAAGAATAATCGAGACTCTTTGTAAAGCATCACATGTGTGGATCCTGAACGGGAATAGACCTCAAATGGAACTATTCAAAAAGTGCAAAAATAAAAGCGGTATTTAAACATTTTGTGTACAAACGAGAGAGACGGACTACAGAACGAAAAGTAGAAAAATAATGGCCGAAAAGAACATCTCCAGACGACCATATTGATAGCAACGAGGCCGTGGGTTGGAACGAGGCTGGTTAAAGTTGTACAGTGTATTAAAAGCAAACTCTAGGGTTGTTTAGATAACAGAACACCAATCAAGAACGCACACACACAAACAGACACACACACATTATATATATATATATATATATATATATATATATATATATATATATATTTATATATGTGTGTGTGTGTGTGTGTGTGTGTGTGTGTGTGTGCATGTATATATATATGTATAAGTATACACAAACACACACACATACACATACACATACACACACACACACACACATATATATATATGTATATATACTTATATTTATATATACTTACATATTGGTAGACATATACATATTTGTACATGTGTGTGTGTGTAAATACACTCATACACACATACATGCATATATTTATGTACCTATATACATATTCTGCTGGCATTAAATAATGTCGTATCAGGTGACCCTGTCTGAAGT
>BOPN01000054.1:186018-191018 GCA_017312705.2 Penaeus japonicus
AATATATTTACAACCGAATCTGTCGGAAACTCCTTGGGTATTACATTCGACCAGTACATCTTCAAGAATCCCATACAGCAAAGGGGATACATCGACGTGACAGTGAAGTCCAACATCAGAAAGAAGCTAGCAGAGACCTACAAGAATTCCTACTACAAATCCCTGGACGACGGATGGATTTACTGGATACAAGACCTGCCGATCGACATGTACTTTCCCAGCGCTTCGTCGGAAGCCAAGGACTACATGTACCTCACCAACACCTGCATCAAAGCCCAGATACTTCACGCAGGTTGGAGAATCAAATTCGTAGAAGGACAACACTCGACAGAACACGACACGGCAGAAGGCAAGGTGTGGAAAAAACAGCACGGCAACATCAAGATCTACTGCGACAACAACAGCGAAGTAACGGGCTTCACGGTGATCAAGAGTACGAACCTGAGTCCCAACCTCTCACACATCGACGCCGAAATGTTCGACAAGGAAACGCTGACCGGAGAGAAATACAACCTGATAGCAAGGTCGGAATACACTACCATAAGGACATCCGGAGAGATGTACAGCAAGACGGTATTAATCAACTCAAGATTTTACAAGCCGACCGTACACGATCTGAAGCGACAGCTCGTCAACGAGCAAGTCATCTGCAGAACTCTCCTGACCTGTGATCCGACAAACGACGGCGAAGCCTTGGGATACAAGACACATCTATGGGACGAGACCACCTTTAAAGGAAAAGCATTCGACTGGATAGATCCCCACACATCAGCTCCAGGGACATACATATGCATCATCAAGACTCTGCACACCTGAAACAATATTGTGCCGTAGAATTTGACACTTCACTAACAGTTAGATTCTTTACAGAGCACTACAGGGAAACATGGCACGCCACTAACAGACAGTCATACATACCAACTGAATTACCCAAAACCACTGGTGGAAACTATCATTGTAAGCCCATTCACGTCTAATTTCAGACAGACTCAGAAACCAGATCACCAAGATCCTCATCCCTGCAGCAAAGAGTATTGGATAATTGGAGCGATTCATACAACAGGGTCTGGTCGACGTTCACCTTCAGAAATCTGCTACTGTCGCCTGTGGACCATCCTAAATTTAAGAATAAGACTTTTATGCTCTGTTGTCTTCACAGAAGTTAGAAATTGATGTTAGTGTTGACAAGAGTGGCATGTCGTATATCTCCCATCTCTTGACTCAAATGTAAGACTGTGTATCCTATAGAATTAGTAATTTCATGTATCTATCTGACAAAGTTAGTGACGTGACGTTGTGAGGTCTGTTCATTTTAAGGTCGTGACCCTGTGACTCACAGGCCTGTCAGTGACCGTTATGATTTATAGTGTAAAGGATAGAGATATATTGTATATGGATTTTCTGTTATTTTATTTTGCCAATGCTCCAGTACATAATATGTTAAAGTATTGTTAGTAATAGATACATGAAATGACTAATTCTACTTACCAACTGTTGGACTGTTGGACTCTACGTCCCCGACTCTCTTCTTCCTAGAGAGTGGTGTCTCTTCGTCCGAGTTCCTCTTCTTCGCTGGAGTGGGGGGAGGTGTAACGTCGCCCATGGTTGCGTGCGAGTCCGTGAGGCACTATGTTCTCGACGAGTTGCCTGAAGTCCTGCCCGTGGAGGAGTAGGCAGTTATGATGTGGTGATTTAGGTTTGCATGTGTGTTAGCGAGAACTATATCTGGAGTGGTGGCTGTGTTGTGTCGAATGAGTGTGGGTAAGTGAGGACCGAGATGGATGAGTCTGCCGTCGGAGATGAGTGAGGCGAGGCCTCGTCCGACGGCATTGGTGTCGTTGTAACCGAAAAGTCTGTGGTGTGTTATAGGCGAAAACACGAAGTGAATGAGGATGTCTGAGGGAGTGAGCGTTAATGAGGATGATGTCAGGGTCGAATTGTCTGTAATGATTGCAGAGTTCATTTCTTCTGTTTAGTGTCCAGGTGAGTACGTTGTGATGAATGATGGTAAGGCATGAGTGTAGTGACGTGTGAGTGGTGTGTGATGCAGCCATTGTGTTAGTTGGATGTGTTATACCAGCCGCTTTTTAGTTGATCATATCTGTGTTGTTTTAGTTTTTCGATCATGTCTGAGTGAATGAATATGTTTCCCTCGCGCATGTGCTCTGTGATCTGTTCGTGAATGTAGTTTTTGTATGTTGTGTTTGTGTATATCCATTTAATTGTTCCTCTGTGTAATGTGTGTGCGAGTTGTTGTCTGTTGAGGTGTTAGTAGCGTCCTGGCTCCGTTGCAAAAAGGCGGATGCTATATGTCTCTGGATTGAGGTCGTAACCATCTCGGTGACGCCGGGAGTGGTGATCGGCCTTGGAGTCTGTGGAGTTGTCTGTGTGTTGTTTGCGTGCTTGTGTGGTTTTGGGTCTGGCAGCGTGTGTTTGTTTTGTGTTGGGCGAGGGTGGTTGTTTGTGTCGTGGTGGTTTGGCGTGAGGGTGATTGTGTCGGGATGGGAACCGGTGTTGTGTTTGGTTTGGCGTTGGGTGTGGCGTTATGTTTGGTGTGGGGCGTGGTGTGGGTGTTGGTTTTCTCTGTGGTGCAGTGTAGTGTTCTGCCTCTGGCTCTTCCTGTGGGCCGAGGCAAGGTTGTGAGAGTTGTGAGGGTATTATGTGTGTGTGTGGTGAGGCTGTTGAGTGCGTGACTGTTGTTTCTGTGGTTGTGTTAATTGAGTGAGGTGGGATGACTTTGAAGATTCCCCATGAATCCCCATTCCCGAGATCGAGTGATGGCAGGTTATTATCATGCAAAACTTTTTGTACATGGTGGCAAAATCTAACTCTGGTTCCATGATATTGCGCAGGTGTGCATGGATTATGGCAGTCATTATGCCTATTGACAGGTTATCTGGCAGCTGTAGAATCACGTGTGGCTCTTTCTTCTCCTTCTACTTCTCCTCCTTTACCTCTTTTATTTCTTTAATGAGTGGCTTGAACCATACATTTTGTGTGGATTCTATGGTTTGCTTTGCTGTTTGTTCTGCTACTTTTTTTTTTATAGGAATTTCTTTCTTCTCTGTATCCCTTTTAGTTGCCTCATCTCTGGAGCTTTTAATAGCCTCTTTCCTTACAGGACAGGAGTTGGCCATTGTTCTGTGTCCTTCGCCACAGTTCAGACATCTTTTGTTATTGGACTTACAGTCCCTGTAGTTATGATTATTAGCACCGCATTCAGAGCATAGCCGGAGGTTCTGCGATTTGTCAGGGCAGCTGGGCTTTAGGTGGCCATACTTATAGCAGTGCATGCACTGTCTTATATTAGTGAAACGTTCAGGCTCTTTTTGGTGGGGGCTAACAAAAAATATGATAAAGGTATAAACCTTTATCTTGGACCTTTGCTGCTGTCAGGTGATCAGAAAACTGTACTTTCATTAGGTAGCGGTTCTTCATGATAAATATATTATCAATTTTAGCCTCTGGGGGATTCCTCTCTATCTCCCTTTTTATTGCTTCATGCATTTCTTTGACAAGTTCTCGATCTAGGTGTTTGAAGACCAGCGTCAGCTTGGCCTTTATCTCAGGTGGCATGACCGGTTCGAAACCCTTGGTCTTAAGGAGGTTTACAGTGTGGTCGGTAAACATGGATTCCGCATTTGACTCATCTTGGCACAAGATGATAAAGTGGTCATGGGCGGGTTCGAACTTCAGCATCGAACAGGGTCTGCAGAAGGGCTTCCCTCTTAGCAAAAGAGGGTCGCCCGTCGGACGGTCGAACCTTTACTCTCATGGCGACATGAGAGCATGGGAACGACGAGAGGAGGTGGTGATTACCTACGCCTCTGACTCGAGGGGAGGCAGGAATTACAAATCCAAACCACCTCGTCCCTTTTTTGTGAGGGCTTATAGAGGTATGTGGATGTTCCGGCCTAGTCAGAGGAGACCCTTTACAGGGACCTATCCCTATCCCTACTCTCTGGAGTTGCAGGTTTATGGAGACCTGCTTTATTCCCTGACCTGACGCCCGACCCACTCAGAGGAAGAACCGGCGGAGTTCTCTGGTACCTCAGTCTTGGGGCTTTGTACGTGGATCTGCTCCCTGGTCCCAGGCTGCTACAAGGGGACTGGGGCTGCAGTCCTCCCCCAGGCGAATACCAGACCCCACGTGGGGAATCTCGTAGGCCCAGGTAGAGTACAGGGAAAATATGAGAGTGGGAGAGTACAGTGATTAAAAGATAACGATTACAGGGCCCCGAATAGCCGCGATGATAGCCGTAGCTACGCGACTATTTGTGGCTTGTTAATCAAGTTATAACCTTGCAAAAACAAAATGGAGTCAACAACTTATATATTACCCTGGTTGAGGTCGTGGTACACCACGATTACTCAACGGAGCCGTCTATCAGTGGTTATAGTTAAACTGTTTCTGGGAGACGAGGGCTGGCAGAAACAAAAGTTTCGCAAACAAATAGTGTGCAAAATATGCAAAGTCAGGCTGGAAGCTTGATTTTTTGTTCTCTGTAATCTTATTGGTTGAAAGCTTAGTTTAACCGCAGTAGGCACCGTTACACTGCGTTTGGCCTTATATTCGGCACGAGGTCGTCAGTTGCCAGAAGTCGCTGGAAGCGGAATCTAAATATTCTGTTGAGAATGTTCTCTCGGTCTTCTCCTTCGAGTCGCTCCGTTATGTCTCTGTTGCATGTAATCATCCATGGAACGTTGGGAATTTCCATATGATCGGAGTGTTTCACGTCTGTCTCCATTCTCTCTCCTCCCAGGATACTCTTCCACATGTCTACTTCGGCGTAGGGAATCGATGCTTCTTCCCAGAGGACGCAGTTGGAGTCAGGTAGTCGTGAAAATCTGAACGTGTTACCTATAGAGTTTTTGGTGATCTTGGTCGGGTGAAGGCTGTCCAGTAGAACGTTGGCGACGAGACTCTTTCCTGCATTGCTGATGCCTTCTGTGCAGATGGCATGGAGTTTGGCATTCTTGTTGTCGAAGGCGTAGCAGAA
>BOPN01000054.1:208518-211018 GCA_017312705.2 Penaeus japonicus
GTACAAACATGCGGAGAAATCATGCGTCAGTGGGTGCCCCATTGATCCCGGTCTGTCTGTTTGTTCCAGATATCCCACTTGACTGACCCGGCGATTGCCTTGCTTGTCAGAATGTGATCCTTATATGATATTTGTATGCTGATCTATTGATGTATTTGATATCATTTATAGACATACTATATAATCCTCATAGAGAGAGAGAGAGAGAGAGAGCGTTAAAGAAAGAAAGATAGATAGATAGAGATAGATAGATAGATAGATAGATAGATAGATAGAGAGAGAGAGAGATAGAAAGAGAGAAAGAGAGAGCAAGAGAAAGACACACACACACACACACACACACAGAAAGAAAGAAAGAGAAATAGATAGATAGAGAAAGAGAGAGATGGAGATAGATAGATAGATAGAGAGAGAGAGAGCGAAAGAGAAAAGAAGAACTGGAAGAAGAAACGTTACCTGAAGGGTGAAGGAGGTGGAGAAAGAGAGGGTGGGATGATAAAGGGAACGAAAGAAACGCAAATTCGTGCTGCGTGGGAAGGGATCCTGTAAAAACGAGGGTTAACGAAGGCCAGCTATGCAATTTGCAGAGGATCTGTGGCGAGGGAAATGAAGTGTGAACTCACTACACTGGCGCGGAGTGTAATCGTATGTGTGATTGTTTCAGAAACAAAGGCTTGGATGAAATGTTGTTGCGAGTCAGGATTTCACGTAAAAGGGAATGGGAATGACCGATATTGTTGTGTGGACTATTCAATATGGAAGTTAATGATGTTAGAAAAAAATAAAAATAAAATAAAGTTAGTACTTGGCTAGAGAAATTAAAGCAAAGGCTACTTTTCTTAGAATATTGGCATAATATTGGAACAAAATGACGAGAGTTTGAGAAGTAAATAACGAAGTTGAAGAACTTTCATAGAATATCCGTTATCATATCCGATGAACAAGAATGATGTAGATTGTTATTTAAGGAGATTGCAATCGAAACGCGTTAAATGTATTTCTTGCATTGTGAAGACCTCTTGCATGATGCATGATATCTTCAGATAGTGCTGTTGTTGAAAATGATGGCGGTAATACTTGTGCTAATATTCAATAATTATATAGTCATTATTGCCACATGAATATTGAAATAATGACAAAAATCATTATATAAAAATGTAATTTTAATATTCATAACAATGGGGATAAGATTCATAACACTGCTAATACTATAATTAAAACAACATCTATTTTGAAAATGATTCATTACCTCCAGATATGCTTCCTTGATTTTGACATATGACAATCGATATCATTAAAGTTCTTAAATTTCCGCGGTTGTAGAAATAGGTTAAGCACGTTGCTTCTTCAACCGGTGGTTAATTTATCCAGGTTCATTCATTCATTCATTCATATCGCCACAATGACCTAACCAGTTAAGAGCCGATTGGGTCAGGTCACTCAGGTCAATGTTAGAGCAATATGGCCCCAGTGGATAAGTTGCGACAGGTGGTCCATTGTTTCTACTTCGCCACAGTCGCACTTTGGGTCACAATCGGTGTAGCCCAAACGTACTGCTGAGGCCCAAGTGTTTCTATTTCGGCGTCGTGCTCTATTAAGTGAACATCATTGCTTCCCTTTGAGTGTCGTTCCATTTGTGAAGGGTTCGCTTGCAGGTGGTATTGATGGGAACTGGTCTGCTGGTGTTATTGCATCCCATTGTTGCATTCTTGCACATGAGGTGTTGTTCTCTAAAGGAGGTCCAGCCGTGGCAAAGCTCTTTCCTGATTTGAGTCTGCTTCTGACTTCATTGTGGCTGGGGAGAGGATGTTTTGGGTCGTTTAGTTGGGTCGATCTCTCATTTTTAGAGGTGATGTCTCTGCTTGTGTCAGGGGGGCGGAGGGGGGTGGGGGATGGTTGCAAGGTGGTATAAGGCTGGTAGAGGGTGTTGACTTGAGCGTGCCAGTGATGAGTCTGCGTGATTTGTTCAACTTTTGCTGGCTTTTTCCAGCGTTTTGTCCAGGTGATTAATATGTAACGAGAACCAGGGAACCCATAAATAATAGTTGCATCATTATTAGTTTTATAAGGATATTATTTGGCCTCTAATTCTTCCCGTTTATTATCCTTTTTATTTACTATCTCGTCATTATCGAAACTCTAAATCCAAATGCTTCTTTATTCCTACTTCTTACATGTTCTTTGACTTTTACATGTTCTTCTCTCCATCCTGTTCCCCTCTCTTTCGCTTCTCTTTTCCTCTAGTTCTTTCCCCTATCTCAAGGATTTGATTCATCATTCTCTATCCTTCTCTCCTCTCCTTCCAACCCTCGTCCTAGCCTAAGTACTGTTGATTTCCTCCTTCCTTCCTTCCTCTAATCTTATCCACCCTCCTACTCCCTAGTAAAGATCCCTACTCTCCTAATCCTATTCTCTCATTCCTTTATCTTCGTTCATCCTTTCTCTACCCAGGAAAATCTAAACGGGCTTTGTTCTCCCGAAATAGCACACAACTTATAAT
>BOPN01000054.1:233518-241018 GCA_017312705.2 Penaeus japonicus
GATAAAAACAATAGACAACGTCCAGCAAATGTAACCTAGGCAAGTAATGTAAGAGGGCTCGGTACAACCTTAGGTCAGGTCTCGTCTGTAGCTGCAGTAATCCAAAGGGTCTCAAGCACAAGCAAAAGTCCAGATAGTACTCCTTTATTGGTGTCAGAGCGGGTGTTTATATACCCCTCATAGTGACGTCACAACATACAGGTTAAAATACAAAACAAAAGTACAAATAATTAAAATCAATATAAATTAAAAACATCATTCTATACATAAAAGGAAACCAATGGCGAAGTAAAACATTTTAAACAATTAATATAAAGAAATAAAAACGGGACACCCACAAGCATGACGTCACAGACGTCCGTAAAATAAAGAAATAAGTGCCAAATTCAATTATATAAAATTCAATATTAATAATAATTGAAAAGGAATACATTTAACTATATTTTGATAAGTAAAGAAACATAAAATGAGCTACCGAATAAAAATCAGTATAAAAAGAACGATCAAATAATTCCTTCAGAAAAAAAAGTCGAATTATTTGATGCTATTAAAGTTCTAATTCAAAATAATATTCATAAAATACAAATAATAAAAACGATTCATAAAACATCGGCAAGAACTGTATATAAGCGATACTAGCAATTAAAATAATCGTAAACATACAGAAAACTAAAAAGGGGTAACTCAATAAAGCAAACAAAATTAATATATTAAGAAAAATCTCGTGTGAGGGGAGCACAGTCTGGACAACCCTCTGGATTCGTTCCTTTCTGCTTCAGCAAGATATGTCATGGAGGTTTGATGAACCTCCACAATCCTCCATGCATGGGTCGAAGCAGGCAGCAGGAGACATTCTGAAAAAACCAAAGGTAAGGCTAGGCCCCGTACTTGCCTTAACAAACTAAAGGTTGTGTAGACAGCTGAACGTGCCATACACAAAACATAAAATACAAATATAAATAAAAGGAAGCATGGCGTCTCTGAGTGTCAGTGCTTTTTTAAACTTCCAATGCCGGATGATGACTGCCCTGATCTCTACAACTGGTCTGCGTCTCTGCTACTCCTGCCGAAGTTTGGGGTGGGCATGGAGCTCTGGCTCCCGTACCATAGCTGTCAGCATGGCCACCCAAGGGTCGTGAGCATCATGGTCATCACCCTCCTCCTCATCAGCGGGTGCATAGGACAACTCTTCTGGAGGATGATAGCGCTTCAGATGGTTGAGGTGAGCCTTCAACTGGATCTCCGTGTTGATATCCTGTATCTCAAAGGACACTGGACCCAAACGCTTGATAATCCGGGCAGGACCGCGCCATTTCCCAACCAAAGGAGGTAAACCTCCCATGTGATGTCGGTGCTCAAAGTACCATACTATAGAACCTTCTACTGGCTGGAAATCAATCTTCTTGTCACGGTCGTAGTAGGCTCCATAGGTAGAACGAGCTTCCTTTGAGGCCTCCACAGCTGCACGGCGTGCTTCTTGCAGTCGCTCCTGAAGATTGATGTTCTCTGCAAACACGGCTTCATTGGTGAGACGATGGGGAAGTTTGCATGTCGGCCAGTGAGCAAATACAGAGGTTGCTCACCTGTTGACCTATGGAGAGCAGAATTGATTTGCAATCGTAGTTCCGGGATGAATTGATACCATGCTCTTGGACGACTGCCTACCAGAGTGGTGAGAGCGGATTTGACCACACGATTGGTTCGTTCCACCATTCCATTTGCTTGAGGATGGTAGCGAATGGTATAATGGTTAGTAGCATGCATCATCTCAGTCAGTTCTCGGAACAGGCGGCTGACAAACTGGACCCCATTGTCTGTTTGAATCCCTCTCGGTGGGCCAAAAATGGTAACCCAATGATCGAGGAATGCCCGGTGAACATTTGCTGCAGTGATCTTCCTTAGTGGGACTATCTGGATGTACCGTGAGTGTTGGTCGAGTATAGTTAAGGCCCATCAGACAGGAACACTTGGGCCAAAGTCCATTATATCCATAGAGACACGCTCTAATGGAAACTTTGCTAATGGAGTTTCAGCCATTGGCACTTTCTGTTGGCTACCACGAGATTGCTGGCAAATCTCACAGCCTTCCACATACTGCCGGGCACTTTTAAGCATGTTTGTGATAGAACATCGACCTAGCATTTTTGGAATGTTCAGATGTATGCCCGGATGTGAAGCTAGTGGGAGGTAAATGTGCTTTCTTTCATAGTTCCTCAGATTTTGTGGTACAACCACAACGAGCTGGTAGCAGATTTGATCGGGAAGTGCCTTAGTCGATGAATAACATCACATCTTTTAATTCAAAATCGCTAGTGGAAGTAGCAGCTTTTTCTTTGGTAATGTTCCATCAGACAAGTACCGTCGAATATCAGCAAGTTGGGGGTCAGCTTTCTGCTCCTCTGCAAGTTTCTCAGGAGAAAGTTCAGTAATCTTGAGATGGGCTATTTGACGAGATAGGAGGTCTGGAACGAAATTTGTAGGCCCTTCTTTGTAGCGTATAGTGAAGTTATAAAATGATAAATCATGAGCGAACCTGGTCATCCTGGGCGATTTGGTTTTCCTTGAGAAAACGTATACAAGTGGGCGGTGATCAGTATACACTATAAAGTGCCTCCCATACAGGTAAGAGTCGAACACCCTTACTCCCTCCACAACAGCAAGAGCCTCCATATCCAATGATCGGAGTATGGTCTCGGCATCCTCGTGGCTTTCTTACTGTAATAAGCTACTGCATGAGGGGTTTCCGTACCATCCCGCTGCATGAGGCAAGCACCAAGAGCTATCTTAGAGGCATCTGTGTGGAGTTCAAACTCCTTAGAAAGATGGTTAGCGTAGAACTGGTGCTGGTAAGCTTTCTTTCAGAGTCTCAAAAGCTGCTTGCTGTTCTGGTCCCCAACTCCAAGTTTGGTGCTTCTTTGTAAAGATGTAAGGTGATGCCAGGGTTGCATATCCTGGTATATGTTTCCGAAAGAACCCTGTAGCACCTAGGAACCGTCGAACTATATGACTGTCCGGGGTGGTGGTGTCTGGGATATAGCAAACACCTTCTCACGGTTTGGTGACACTCCTTCCGGTGATATTGTGAAGCCAAGGAAGTCAATTGTTGTGGCGGCAAACTGGCATTTTTGGACATTCAGCTTTAGACCTGCTTTGGAAAGCAGTTGTAGGGTCTCCTCGAGATCTTTTAGATGCTGAGCAAAGTTGCTGCTATAGATGATTACATCATCCAGATAGGCTAAGGTATGACGTCCTAGCACTGATGACAACACAACATTCATGGTTCGTTGGAACGTAGTAGGAGCGGTAGATAAGCCAAAAGGAAGGCGACAAAACTGGAAGAGCCTATACCCATCAGAGAAAGCGGTTTTTGGTCTATCCGAGGGCTCCACTTCTACGCTCCAATATGCAGTCCCAATTCATCAATCAACTCATCAATTCGAGGCAGTGGATAAGAGTCACCCTTTGTCACAGCATTGAGTCCACGATAGTCAACACAGAATCGAAGTGCACCACCCTTCTTTTTCACCAAGACTACTGGACTCAACCAAGGGGATGTTGAAGCCTCGATAACACCTGCTCGGAGCATGGAGTTGCATTGTTCCTTAATTACTTGTCGAGTTGACTGGGGTAACCTCCACTGCCGTATACGAACGGGTTGGGCATCACCAGTGTCAATCTGGTGCTTGATGCCAGGCACAAGACCAACCGTCTCCTCACCACCACTGAAAAGACTCCTATAACGACAGAGAACCTGTGTGAAATCATGGCGCTGGGTGTCATCAAGGTGGCTCAAATCTGGTTGGAATTCAGTGTCTTCTACAGGCTCTACCTCAAAGATATCAGCAGCTTCACAGGCAGAGATAGCAATGGAGGGTGGTAGCTCAGCTTGCTCAACCTCCAGGTCACTATCATAACCAAAGTCCTCTACACCATAGAAGTGATCAAAGGCATCTTCCTCCCAGTCAAAATCCGAGTCCTTCAGATCACTTTCTTCAGAGAAACCTGCCTCGACAGGGCAACTGCTAGTCCTGGCGACGGCTTCTGCTGGGGGTGTCTGAGATTCCTGCGGTGACAAGGTACTACTGTAGATGGCTTCAATTGGCTCAGCCATACCGAGGCGAGTGCCATTGTGGAGGGTGAGTGGTCTTGGTGAGGAATTCACAGCCCACACAGAACAACGGCGACCCTTAACGGTGGTAACTGTAAATGGTACCACTAGCGTCTCTGCTACTGTTGGAGTTACCATAACATCACCGTCTGCTGGGCCGGAGCGAGCGATGCAACCATCCAGAAAGCATCCCGAGTGAGGCGGAATCTCTGTCTTGTGAAGAAGGTGTACTGTAGACACTCTCCCGGTGTCTTGGTCGGGCTCTGTGATGGTCTCGACAGTGGCAACCTCGCTCTGTAGACAACAGTTTCTTGGTGCACGTGGATGAGCAGACTTTAAGGGAATCAGTATCAGTATACACTACAGAGAACACACGTCCCTCCATAGTGAGCACTGCGCAGTTAGTGCTAGCATCAGATGAAAGGCTGAAATCAATTCTGTGGAGTAGGTCCATTCCTAAGAGAATATCGCCAGGGTAAGAAACATCCACTAGGCTTGCCTGATGCTTAATGGTCAAGTTCTCATCAAGGTGAAAGCTGAGGGTAACTTCAGATGTGGTGTAAATAGGTTGACCTGTTACCCCTCGAAGTGCCTTTGTTGGGCTCCTACATCTAAGCTTATCATGAGGATCAATACGTAAAGCAGCACTGGGCTTGATAAGGGTGACAGCTGACCCTGTATCAAGAAAACATAGTAGAATTCGTCCATTAACATTGAGTCCCACGAGTGGTCTTCCCATGGGCCCTGGGGCAGTCACTGTGGAAATTGGTAGGGTTGTCTGGGTGCCGACCGTGATTTGTGCTCCTAGTCGAGGATTCGCCAGTGGGGCTGGGAGCTCTGCCATACTGGCTAGATTGAAAGGGGCACTCTCTAGCAAAGTGGCCCGGTCTTTGACAGCGGAAGCAGGTAAGCAAGCGGGAAGGTGATGCCCTGGTCTTTGCAGAAGAGGAGGCTGCTGCGTGGCACTCAGAAATGTCATGAGTGGCAGTTCTATGATACTCACAAAACCGTTCACGTGATGGCATTGGTTCAGCTCCGTTTGCTGCTAATGGGAAGGCGGATATGTCCCGAGCTCGTGGTGGACGATCAGGGTATCGATGGGCTGGATCATCAAAGTCATTTGGAGACTGATGACGTAATGATGACTTGCCATGATATATACCATTGCGGGAGTTCCATATCCGTTGTGCAGTTTCGGCCAGTTGCATTGGGGAACAATCTTCCTTCAAGGCAAGAAGTCCTAAGCCAAGCTGGTATTCCAGAAAGATACTCGACGGAGTGGCTCGAAGGATCCCCAATGGCTTCTTTATGGTCACGGAAACCTTGATAAACTGACCCTTCAAGCTGAATATAAAAATCCATAGGAGCCTGACCAGCAGCCATTTGGTTCTCATACAGAACTTTGTAAAAGTCTGCTGAAGTGTAAGTACCACGGAACTTGGTCCGCAGAGAAGCCTTGAAGGTTGCCCAGTCCTGAATTTGGTCGAAAAGGGCAGAGTTAATGATAAGCTCCGCTGGGCCACGACAGTTAGCTCGGGCAGCCTGGATGTATGCCTCACTGGTGGGTGGCTTTACCAAGTTCTCTATGGAGCGGATCCAGCCCTCAATTTCTTGATTTTTCTTTAGCGGCTGTGACGCTGAGGTGTCACCTTTGAAATTAGGCACGGATTCCCTCGCCACAATATAAGAGACACTCTGGGCAGCTCCTTGAGGTAAAGCAGGTCTTCCGCATGCAAAATGTGGTTGGACTGAGGGGTTAGCCTGCCTTTCTCCTGAGTGTTGTTGCTGTCTTCCGCAAACTTCCATCAACTCAGGAAGTTCAGGTGTAGGTGGGCGACTCCGTGGATATGGCTGTGGATGTTGTGAGGATGACGCTCTTGCTTCATAACAGCGAAAACCATTGCTGCATGAGGGCTGAGGGTCAGCTGGCTGTGCGGCTTCTCGACTTCCAGCTCTTTGCCTTTCATTTTCCAGTTCACGCTCTCTCTCTGCTAACTGCCGCTGTAGTGTTCTAATTTGTTCTTGCAGCCGCTGATCACCTTCAGGTTGTTCATTATGTTCAGGGTCTGGCTCCCTCTGCTGGCGTGTCACCTCCTCCTGCCTAAGAAGTCTTTCACTAAACTGTTGTGTCTGGCTCTTGACTTCCTGTAGATCGGCAGAAAGGGCCTCGATCTTTTCCAGGATTTGCGAGAACATGGTGATTTCTTCCTCCATAACATTCACAGCTTGCCTCACGTCGGGACAGGAAGCAGCAACAATAATGGGTAGGTCAGTACTTTCTGAAGCTAAACTAGGTGGTGACTGGCCACGAGAGTTGGGTTGGCTTGATGACCGTAGATTCCTCTGAAGAACTGCTTGGTCGTTTCTACGATGCAGTCTTGATCGGACTTTAGGCATAGTCTGCTATGCCCCTTACACGTCCGTGTCCAGCACTGCAAGACAAGGTATACTTGCACTTGTCAGAAAGTCAGAAAAGCACTGAAGTCTATCACCGAAAGCGACACTATAAAAACACTCTGATTAGATGAACGCTTCACACTGATTTGCACTTAAATAATACGTCACTGCACTGCACTAAAAATAATTTTCACAAAAAGACTTTCATAGCACACGAACGAAAGTAGCACTTCATAAACGTATACACAGCACTGGTAACGAAATGATAATTCCGAGTAATACTTGTAGAACAAACAGGTCAGGCATACACGGCATATAAAGTTCCTGAACCTAACAGCTACAAAAGTCGAACTGGGCAACGACAGTTGTAATGCCACAGTTACATCGAACTCTGTAAAAAACAAGGGAATTATGCTGAAACAGGGCTTGCTGCATTACATTACCCAAGCTACCTGAAATCTGGAAAAGATAGCATGGCAGAATCATATGATATAACTGTGGCTCTCCAATATATCCTCATGAGGTTACAAACATCAGTTATATAGCCTACCAGGAAAGAAACTAATTGTGCTGGACATTCTCAGCACACAAAGACCTTTAAGTATAACTCATACGAGCAAAGCTCATAAAACTCAAGTACATCCCACCGCTGCCACCAAAAAGAATGTGGTACTGTAAGGTATACATCTGTCATGAGGAGCCCGAGATATCGTACCCACAGTTCGTGAGGCGAATTAGAGCCACCTGTGAGGCAGAAAAGGCTTAGGGGCCAGTATTGAAGGGTCCCATTCACTCCTCAAAGTCTACGAATCTCAGAGAGTCATTAGAAAAGTGGTAGCGGGCATAACTCCCCGAGATCCCATCAATATCTATTCGTGGGTGTACCATGAGCTGAGTCACTCTTTAAAAGGTCTTTATGGCTCGGCCTAATAATAAAAGCAATAAAACAAAAATGCAAAGAATAAAACGGGAAGTCACTATAATAAAATAAAAGG
>BOPN01000054.1:263518-266018 GCA_017312705.2 Penaeus japonicus
AAAAGTATGTTGCATTTGAATTATGCAACATTCTATCTATTCAGTACATCTCCGCAAAAAGTTTGTTGCAGGTGAAGTGGTATCATCCACGGAAATAAAAATGAAATGCTCTTTCCTGAAATAATATACGTATGTATGTGGATATGAATTCACAAATACATCATCAGATTATATATAAAAGAGAAAAGAAAGAGAAATAGAACGACAAAGATAAGAAATAGCGAATGTATTTGTGTGAAGAAGGTCGAAGAAAGATATATATATATATATATATATATATATATATATATATATATATATATATATATATGTAGAGAGAGAGAGAGAGAGAGAGAGAGAAAGAGAGAGATATAAAGAGAAACAATTAAAATGGATATGCCAAAAAAAAAAAAGTGGCCTTGAAGTTATCAATTATATTTTCATAATGACTCGTGGTAAAATAGGAAAAAAACAACAACATAAAACAAAACCAGAGGGAAAAAACGAAGATAAAAAGATGAATAAAAAGGGCGGTATTTTTTCTGATTTTTTTCCACCTGGGAAAAGATTAGAAAAAAAAAATAAAAGAGAGAAAAAGACAAAAAAAGACACACACACGCACTCACACACAAAGAGAGAGAGAGAGAGAGAGAGAGAGAGAGAGAGAGAGAGAGAGAGAGAGAGAGAGAGAGAGAGAGAGAGAGAGAGAGAGAGAGAGAGAGAAAGACACGATGCAACAGCTTTGCCTTAATTCCTCTTCATGTACCATTTATTAAACTGCCAAACACTATGCATATCTGTTATATTGAATTTCATTTGATACATCGTATATATCTTAGCTAAGAAGTCATTTCTTGTTTAATCGTAACTAGCATAAATTCATTGCATCTATATGTATATCCACCAATGGTTGAGTAACCACACTTTCCGTTCCGACTGCGACAGGTCACCCAGGAAGAGTCGCCCGGCAAATTCCTCTCCTTTTATTTCAGACTTCGCTCTACTTCCCACGTTAGCACCTGAAAGATTCCATTGTTTTAATCTTTTATATAAGAGGTCACTTGCGTGTGACTCCTCAGACTTGATCACTCTCCTACCTTAGAAAGATGGGATCGCTCCCTCACCGTAGACAGACCCTGTACACTTTGTCTACGAGGCTGCCAAGGAATAAATATGTAACTCAGCTGGCTTTCAACCCTTAGTTCGTACTCTGTGTTGTGTGGATTGCTTTCGGACGCTCTGCTTCCGGATACTGGACAGAGAGAGAGAGAGAGAGATAGAGAGAGATTGAGAGAGAGAGAGAGAGAGAGAGAGAGAGATTGAGAGAGATAGAGAGAGAGAGAGAGAGAGCGAGAGAACGAGCGAGCGAGCGAGAGAGACTGACTGACTCTTAATTAGTTTGCATGCAAGTTCGGTGGAAGAGAGCGAACCGCTTTGATTGACAAAGAGATTAAAGGTTACACCAGCCTTCGGGAAATGCTGGACGTTGCCGGGAGTATAATTAGTCCCGAACGAATTTCCTGATAATCCTTAGTCTGCTGCACGATGTTTTTTTTTTTTTTTTTTTTTTTTTTTCATGGAACTACAAATCTTCCCAAATACCTCGCCATTACTGTCTACATTGGATGGCTGGTGCACACACTCACATAAAACTTCGTCCAGCATACACATGATAGGTTTTCTTCACGGCGTTATTGCCAAATCTGGTATCAGTGTATCAGATTAGATACTTTGGGATGTCCCAAGTGCTTTTGGTACGACTTTCAGGAAAATCGTGATATTCTGGTAATATTCTAGTTGGAGCTTGCAGGCACCGGTAAGGAAATAGTTTTCTAACGATGTGGCAGCGTCGCAACAGAGTCGAGCCTTGGATATACGTACGTGATATGTTTACATGATATGCAAAATCCTGTAACTAAGATGTACTTTATCTTTTTGACATTCATCCTGACAGCTATTAATATAGTTACCTTATAATTTCAAACATCCTTCTTGAGAATCCATAGATTCCGTACAGCCGTTATCAGCAGTGTCAAAGGCATTCTTCGTGAAACCTGATAACCTGAAAAATAGAAAATTAAATCAGATTTTTGTGAGAGATCCATCAAGCTACCTTCCTATTGCTGATATATATCGTGGGACTAGAACAGAGAGCATTTATTTGGATTACTTAAGCGATCAAAAAAAAAAAAAAAAAAAAAAAAAAAAAAAAAAAAAAAAAAAAAAAAAAAAAAAAAAAAAAAAAAAAAAAAAAAAAAAAAAAAAACTCTGAAACTTAAGCAAACTTCAGATGAGCCTGAAAGTTCTGGTAAGCATGTCTCTTGAGATGTGTGGTGATGACCTAGATTCCACAATCTCTCAAGATGGATGATGAACATAATGTCACTGCAACATTCATCTGCAGCAGCCGGGAGGATCTTCTCTCTGGTGATAAAGACAAAGACAAAAAACCGTTCTCGACCGAAGACGGACATCCTGAATGGATTAATTCACACCAAATCTCTGTCACTTGGTGTGAAAT